>JAFREQ010000125.1:607500-838176 GCA_025331565.1 Holacanthus passer | reverse complement strand
TTGGCTCTACGCCCAGATTATTACTCTCACAGCCAGTTCAAATCAGCTCGCTGAAACGCTGTGAGTTCACAGTCAGAAGCTTACTTTGGAGCTGGAACTAAACTCACTGTTTTAGGTAAGACAATTACTGTTTGATGCAACGAGCTTCATTTGGGATGAATGTGTATTGTTTCTGCAGTTTTGGGAGCATAAAGGTGTTTGTGTTAGTGGAAAAAAGAGCACAAAGTCACTTTACAGCGTTCAGTGCTGAAAGGCTCAACAGTTTTTCTGTAGCCTTGTGTCAGTGTGAACAACTACGACACTGCTTACTTTGGCAGCGGCACCAGACTGACAGTGTTGGGTAAGAAAAGCACAAAAATAATACTCATTCATTTCTGTGACATTCTCTAAACTTTAATCTGAGAATCATTGCTGAGTTAAGTTTAGGGGTTTTATTGTCTTGTTAACTGATTTCCTGGAGCAGCACTGTGTCGCTGTGTAGGTCTGCAAACTGCCAAAGAAAACTGAGATGAATCTCTCTTTTCTATGACAAAAAGGCCATGTGTGGTGTCGGTACCAGACTCAATGCATTATTTTCAAGCTGTCAAATTTGGCATTCAGAGGACGTCATTAAAAATGTGTCCAAGTGCCAAACATTTTGTCAGTTGCTAAACAAACGGTACATTTATTTTTCCTTCCTTGTATCATGAAGTGATGGAAAAAAGTTTATGTAAATAGTGAAAAATCATAAACACAGTAAAAATGGTTCAATGTTAACTCAGACGTTGTAGATCTTTGTCAGTTTCTTACATGACAGTCAGTGGTGTGCTCAAACACTTATCCTCCTGAGTTTGGAGAGGGAACCAGGCTCACAGTTCTTGGTAAGATCACTGCCATAAAACAAAAACATTTACCTGGAGAAATGAAATTTCAATGACTGTCAGTGTCAGCTCTGCAGCCTGCAATGATCATGCTATATTTGGTGTTTAATCTTCATTGTCAGAAAGTTCTCCTGTGTCTCCTGATTTCATGTCTAACCTCTGCTATTAACATGTCACATGTTCATCATTGGTACATTGCTTTGCTGTAGTTCTACATGCACATTTAACTCAGTGATTTATGTCCTTTGTCCTTGCAGAACATGACGTATCCACACCAACAGTGAAAGTGCTTCCACCTTCGCCAAAGGAGTGTCGAAACCAAAAAGACCGTACAAAGAAGAAGACCTTAGTCTGTGTGGCCACTGGATTCTACCCAGACCATGTCAGTGTATCCTGGAAGATCAACGAGGACAATAAAACCAATGGTGTGGCCACCGACAATGCTGCTCTGCGGCTGCCGGGAGAACCCTCTTACAAAATCACCAGCAGGTTGAGGGTCTCTGCCGAAGAGTGGTACTCACCCAAAAATGAATTTGAGTGCACTGTAAGCTTCTTCAATGGGACTGAATGGGAGGATTATTCAAATTCAATTCATGGTGTTGAAGGTATGTTCATTTGGAATTCACAAATCATCTAAACCTGATCTGTTTGCTATTGGAAAATACATGTAAATAACCATCTGTCCTTGTCTCATCCATCTCTCAGCTCCAGCTACAGGAAATGTCATGACAAGAGGTAAATATATGATTTTGTGGTTGGTTTCACTGCACTGCATCAATTCTAATAATACTGTCTAAAAATGCACTCATGCTAGTATTCATGAGCATATATGTATAAACATAGAACAGCTGCATATACAAACTGTCTTTGGATGGTTCCTCTTTGAATCATGTCATTCATCTCAAACTTTCTGCAGAGAAATATTTGAGGATCACACAGAGTGCCAAACTCTCCTACGGGGTTTTTATTGTCAAGAGCAGCATCTACGGAGCCTTTGTAGCATTTCTGGTGTGGAAGCTTCAGGTTTGTTCTACACACCATAGCATGTGACCTGTTTCTGCCGCTTATCCTTTCTCATTTACTGCACTTTACAGAAAAACTAACTGCATATATTTCAATATGTGAATGAACAGAATATATAAAGAGCTCATGACATTATGACATTGTGTTGTTTCTGTCTGTTGCAGAGTTCAGCTGGAAAGCAGAACAACTGAGAGCTGAGCTGAGGCCTGAACCCATGAATTCAATCAAGATTAATACTGTAAATACAGCTTGAAAACTTTCAAGTTACATTTTCACAACTTTGAATGTTGCATATGTGTTTGTTACTCAATTACACGATGGAATTCTGCCAAAATACATAAACAATTCTATGCATTTTCTTGTCACAATCTTAAAGTTACTTTGGCATTTTTACTAATACTTACAATAAGAATTCTGTGTTTGATGTTGTGAAACGCTCGTTTGCTTAATTTTCGTCTCAATAAAAGTATTTCAGAGAATGCCTTTCATCATGTGATTTCATTTATTTACAAAAGTTTGTTCTGACTGACTTAGCAAGTGTTATTATTTCAATATTAGAATTATTATTATTATGTTCTTTATATTATCTGAACCACAAAAGATCATGGGTTAGTCTTCATATATGACACTGTTCATATCATGGTGGTTGATTTAAATGTGAAAGAATTTGACAGATACATTTGTCAGTTGCTCTAAATTGTTGCCAACAGCGCTGATTACATATATACAGTACCCCCATGACTCTCACATGTATTTTTAGTTGCTCACTTATCTGCCTGTTTTCTCAGAAACTATTTTTCACCTCCACACAGTATGTTGAAACAGCTCAGCTCAGAAAAACTGGTTCATTTGGGTTTTAACAAGTTTTTCCAATGAGAACACTGAGAGGTGACTAAAGTTTTTCCACTGACATTTCATTGATTTATTTAATTTCATCTAAGGTGTATTTTAACATTCATTGACCTTATTAAAGTGGGTTTATTTAGTCATATCTACTTTTTCCACTTTCTACAAATGAAAGAGGTTTAGATCATTTTACATTCTCTTCATGAGTAGAAGAAATTCTTTCTGTAGGAAAGTAAATGTGAGTGTGAGTCTAACACATAACAACAGGAAATCAGCATTCTCATCTGTGCACAGAAGAAGGTCAAAGCTGTTGTTGGTGAGGGAGACAAACCGGGCCTTGAAACCCTGCAGAGGAGTACAGAGCGACAGCAGAGGAGAGGATGTGGTCACACAGCAGCCTGCACATCGTTCTCTGTGCTGAGAAATGACGAAGGTGCAACCTTCCACTTTACCACAACCTACTGCTCGCACCTGCATCTCTGCACCAACCCCCCTGCACTGCACATCTCTGAGCAAGCAGCTGGGACAACTTACATTTCTGTGTCAACTGAAGCTGCATCACACACATATGTTATTATATTATTGAATAAAAAGAATTGATGCTTTTATGTTTGCATCTGTTTAATGTTGCAGATGGAAAAGGTGGAGCTTTTTTAACTACTTCATACACTGCCTGTGAATCACAAGCAAAAAAGCAAAAAGTAGTAGAAAATGGAAATACTCAAGTAAAGTTACTTTGCACTGCTTATGAAGCTATAAATTCCCTGAGTGGTGAGGACCCCAGTGGGACTCAGACTGAGGAAAAACAGAAACATGTTTGTGCTTGCTGGAGTCACGCAAACAGGAAGCAGTGTCTGTGAGACCACAACAGAAACATGGTGTCTGACATCGATGAAGTACATCATTAAATCTCCTCCTGCAAAGCCTGATCTTTAGATTAATTCATAAGCTGCTGTTCTCATCTCTGGAAACAGAAAATAGATTAAAATATAAATCTATTACTTTCTGCAAATTCATGCTCAATGGTAATTTAAAACCCACACCATCTACATACAATTTCTATTACTAACAGACATTGCAGTAAAAATAGTACTTTTACATTGTTTTTTACTGACCACATTATCTGACATGAACACAATGTAATGTGAACTCATACAGCTGACTACACTGAGCTGAACCTGCAGACTCCAGGATGAAACATCAGACCAGTCTTAATGCAAAGTAACAGCCAAACACCAACAACCTGTTTAGATCAGGGTTACCAAGAAAAAGTCTGTTTTCAGTGATATTCAACAACTGGAAAAAACAAAGAGAGTAAAGATGTTTAAAGCATCTGATTTCACTTTAAAACCATGATGTATTTCATATATAGAAGTATTAGTTGAACAAACCTACCATGACTACACCTGTGGCATCAGAGGACAAATGGGCCTTTTCACAGCAAACATGCACAGGTGTTACTGATGACATCAGCAACTGGCCTGCTCTGAGCAAGCCTGAACAATACCAGGACCCTGAAGCTGAAGCAGCTTAAGAAATAAGCATATGTTGGATGAGGTCAAACATTAAGTATATTGTCTTTGTGCTGTTTTCAATTGAGCTTTTCTCTGCAGAAATCACAAAGTCAAAGTTCTTCTGATATTCAACTAGAAGAGTAAAGTTTCTTAAAACAAAGCTTCCAGTTTCACCGTGAAATCATCATCATCACAATTACATTAAAAAATATATCAGAATCAACTTTGTTGGCAAAATATTTGTACGCATGTGTAGAAGGAATTTGACTCCGGCTTTAAGTTGCCGTCATTGTGTTTTCACAGAAACAGACATACAGCTAAGAGCACAGACAACAAAGCTGAACAAAGACAGGTAAAAATAAACATAGAATTATTATTTACATACAAGTAGGTGAAAAATAGCCGTATAAATATATATATATATAAATATATATAGAGGCATCAATGAATAACAAACATACAATGTCTATACACGTTTCTACTTTACGCTGCTTCGAAGTCATCTGGTATAAATTAGCAACAGCTCAAACCTCCAGATGATGTTATTAAAGTAAAAATGAGAAAGCAAACATGGCTCAGTGGTTCACAGAAAAATACACAATGTATTTGTCATGTTGAACAACCCCCTTGTGGTACAAAATGGAACATCAAGTCATAAAGGATTCACTGATTCAAACCACCAGGAGCTTTTATCAAAATATTATTTTTATTATCAAATAATTACATAAAAATAAACAAGAGAAAATACAACCCTTTATCAGTGAAATGCCAAAATACAGATTAAAAAAGAGCAATGGTCAAAGTACAGCAGAAGTGGAATAATTTCACAAGTGAAGGGTTTACTGGATTTACATGTTAAATTCTTTTAATGACCAGAAAGTAACATCATCATAATTCTCTAGAAAACAGAGAACATGCACAATAGGTCCAGTGAGTAAATAACTTATTTTAAAGACATAGTAAGAATGACAAAGAAGGTTTGACTTGTGCTTCATCACATTCAACAGAATTTACAGGTTTACGTTTTTAATTTTAAGGCCCCTATTTAATGTTTCCATATTCAGTGTTTAATGCAGGAGTGTACAAACAGACTCTCTGAACAAAGTGTTCACAGTCTGCAAACTCCTGCTTCACAGCATCTACATCTACAGTAAAAGTCCCTTTTTCATTCTTGAATAGTTGATTCTGCACAACCTGGTCAGATGTGAGTGTTTTGAGTCATTTTGGTAGTTGCAGAAGTTCAGTGTTGGAAGGTTTTCAAACTGCAGTCCTCCAAAACGACTGCAGTGTTTCACACACTGCCCTCTCCCGTCCCCTCTCCCACCCATCCCACAGTTTTGAAACCCCGTGCGGCCTCAGCCTGGCCGACCAAACCTGCCGTTCCTCTGCGAATGCCTGGTACAGCTGGCGCAGCAGAAACTGGAGTAGTACGGGTTGGAGCAAAGTCGGGCGTAAACTATCAACTCGCAGTTGGCAAGCTCAGGCTGGTCCACGCATTCTGGTGGCACATCAGCATCTGCAACAGCAGGGTTGAAAGACAGAAAGTCCCATTTAGAGTCTTTTTTGGGCCTCATTAAATCAGTCCAATACACACAACATTGTCTGGTTATCTGTCAAGTAAATTAATCTTAAAATGACATCAAACTACAAAACTGATTACAAAAAGTTGAGATGCTGTGAAAAACTTCTCTCTTTTATTTGCTGTGACCAATTTTTGTTTCCAAGCTTTTTGCCTCTGATCAGAGTTAAAACTAAGTTTTTTTTCAAATGTGCACTATGTTGCAATCAACATAACATTTATTATTCTCACCTTGTTGTGTATCTTTAGTGACTCTCACTTCCGCCGTGGCACTCACAGAGTAGATACCAGTGTAAGCGTTACAGGTGTAAGTGCCCTCATCTGAAGGCTTTACGTTATTCAGGATCAGGCTGCCGTCAGAAGACGTCAGGATGTTTTTACCGTCTGGACGCACCGGTACTCCATTTCTGTAGTAAAAGATGATGAAGTGAAAAGCCAGTTAAGGCCCATGAGCTTTGTGTTCTTTTACTCCTGTTAGTTGATCAGTTCATGACAACCTCAACTAAAAAAAACAAAACACTTCCACCTTATTAAAGTCATATTTCCGTATGTAAAACTCTAGTATAGTGTTTGTTTGTATCCTACAATTTTCTTATGAGACATTTCCTTTTGGAGTAACTTTACAGAAGACAATACAACTTTCTGCAAGTTCGAGCTTCTCCTGTTTTATAACTTGATTTATGAGTCATGAATGTTACAATCATGTAAATGTTATGACAAATGAAATGTTATTTAAAAGTTTTAAAAAGTTAACTTCCCATTCACTTTTTTATTTTGGAGGACAAATATCAACTGAATATCTTTCAAATAAAAACTGGTCAAAATTACCTGCTATGATCTTATTTTGGCTCTTTTACAGATGTTAGATATCTTACTTTGAAACCAAACTCTGTGAGTGCCCATCATTAGGTCTAACAGCATAAATACTCAAACTTGATAATGCAAATGACTACCTGGACCAGCCGATACTGACGTTGTCTCCTGACACCACACAGGGGAGCAGAGCTGTGCTGCCTTCAGACACCTGGATGTTATTAGGAGCTGTGGTGATCCTCAGGTCCGCTGGACAAGAAAACCAGAAAAAGATGGCGAGTTTATAAACCAAAAAAAATCCTAATACCCTCACATTGGATTATTCTGGATAACCCGCAGAGGAATTAAACATCAGTGTCTACTGTAATGATGTTCAGTTATACTGCCCTCTGCTGGTGATTAAGTGAAATCACAACATCAACATGAAGTCTGGCAACACAATGAACACACTGATGTAGTAATGAGCATGTTAACAACTGCATGTTCTGTGTTTAGCTTGATGGCAAAGACTCACTTTGGACTCTGAGCTGCAGCTGTCTCTGCTCCAGCTGCTGCTGAGTGGAAGCTGTACATGTGTAAACAGCAGAGTCCTCAGACTTCAGAGAGCCGATGATCAGCGTGCCGTCTGAATGTTGAGTGTACCTGCAATGCCACAGTATTCAGTATTCAGATTTTTTTACTTAAGTGAAAGTACTAATATCACAAATACTCCAATACAAGTACAATCCTGCATTCAAAATTGTACTTAAGTAAAAGCATGTAAGTATTATCAGCAAAATTTACTTAAAAGCATCAAAAGTAAAAGTACACATTCTGCAGTGAAATGGTTCCTGTCAGTGTTTTACTATTATATATGAAATGTTTTTGGTTTTGGATTACTATTATTATTACTGCTGATGTTGATGGTTGAGCTAATTTCAACTATTATAATTGCATCTAAAATCTGATTTACATTTGCTGGAATTACTGTGTATCACAATGAACATTCTGTCATTTAATTAAAGCCCAACCAGAGCAATTAAAAGTTAGTGTTCATATATTACAACTAAATTCTAATCTTTGTGGTTACAAGATAATTTCCTTGTCAAACAGAACACCTTGCACAAAAATCCACTTTTGCTTTTCTCTAGACTTTGATAATTCCTTCACAATCAGATATAGTGCACACACATCAGCACAGCAGTATGATAATGACCTGGAGTCGCTGAGGATCTGTCCATCTTTAGTCCACTGAATGTTGACAGACTGAAGAGCGGAGGGAGGGACAATCTTGCAGGGAAGTCTGGCAGTTTGTCCTGATCGTATTTCCAGCAGAGATGAGCCTGACCTCTCGATACTGAACCTGAGAGAAAATACAGGAACAGAGAGCTGATGTCAGTGATTGAGTCATCATTTACAGCTTCACACATTTAATATACATTAGAGCGGACGCTAGAAAGACTGCAAAATATTAAGGTTCACTGATTTTATCTGTGTCCTCAGATGTTTTTGTCTGCAATCTTCAATTTCTCTTCTTTATATTTTATGGAAGAAATCATTTTTATGTGTGGAGAGAGAGTCTTACCGAGGGAAAGGACCATCTCTGGGCAGTGAGGTAGGAGTCAGCTGAGACGATCCCTCTATGAAACACACACACACACACACACACACATGCTGGGTGAATGCTCCTGTCATAATTCACTCACATAATGTCACATTAATCATCATACCTAACTATTTCAAGGTCATCATGTTCTGACACAACCTATGACATCATCTATGACATCAGAGCTTCACCCCGACCTTCGGGATTCACGTGTGACGGACTAATTGGGGTTAAAGTCGGTCAAATTAAGGTTTTGACCGAATCTGGCCCCAATTAGGCGACTGCACACCGGCTGAAAGCTTTTTTCTCAAAAGCTTTCCTCGAGAGCTCTGATCTTGAAAGATATACAATCTGGAGTTTACCAGACAATCTACATTTTATATTCATGCATGTTTTGAATTTGTAGATAGAAATCAAAATATATTTATTTCAATAATGAGGAATAATGCAAAAAATATAAAAATGTGTCTTAATAAAAATATTCTTCGCTCAAATTAAAAACAAGCACACATTTGGTAAAAAAAAAATAAATCAGCAAAATCCAAATTAAGGGCAAGGCCTCTTTTAGCAAATTAAATGATTTTATATGGATGTTGTTGCATTACCTGTGACAGACAGGTAAATGTAGCGGTGGTCTCTCTCCTGTTCTCGAGTAGCCACACACAAGAACCAACCAGAGTCTGACTTAGTGAGAGGACCGACTAACAGGGAACCATTGGGCTGCTGGTGATGCCTAAAGAAAATATAAAAAGCAAGAAGTCGAGAATAATCACAAACATTGACAGAAAGCAAAGTTAAATCTAAATTAAATCACTAAGTGTGTGTGTGTTTTTCTGACCTGTGAGTTGACAGAGGGATACCATCTCTTCTCCACTCGACGATGACGGTGGAGGACGGCGGCGGGCTGACTCTGCAGGGCAGCACCACGGTCTGGCCGACTAAAGCTTCCACCGTAGAGGGGTCGGTCTTATCGATGGTCACCTCTCCCAGGGTCAAACTGAGGACACAGGAGGGGGTACGAGGATAGACAGAAGGAAGGAAAGGAAGGAAAAGAGGGAAGGAGGATCAGGAGAAGATTGAAGGGAGGAGGAGGATGAAAGAGTCACTTTATGCTCCACTGTTGGTACTTTTATTAGTGGTCACCAAAGCAAGCATAAAGATCGCCCACAACCCGGCTTCAGAGGTTCAGCAGAGAAAGCTCAGAGAGAACAGACAGAGAAGAAACACAGCTTTGGCACACGAATGGCCCATGCAACATGAAAGGTGACGAGACAAACAATGAAACCTTCACCCACAAAACAACAGATTCTGTGTTATAAATCGACAAAAGACAGAGAGACAATTTTCCTTCCACCAGAAAAAACCCCAAAGTAAGTTCCCAGCACAACTACACAAACATGAGGTGAGGACAAGGTTTAGTGACTACACACATACGACAGATGAAGCATCACAGCAGAACCTTTATTACTTTGCTCTAATGACATCGAGGTGACAAACACAAAAAGCCCAAAGGTGGCGGCGACTGACGCAGCGAGGTAGCAGACACAAATAAGCACGAGACCACTAACATCGACTCTTAGACAGCGAAAAGTCCCAGAAGCATTAAAACAGCAGAGGTGTCCATTGAGGGTCGCTGTGAGGTTGTCAACCTGTCCGCTCATTTTGACGAGGTTAAAGGAAGGAACGAGCTACTACAGCAAGCGTGAGAGTCTGTGGAGCTGGAAGTACTAGTGTATTTTACAAAGCAAGGGTTCAGATTATATCAGCATGAGAAGAGTCTACATGGAGTAAAGAGCACGTTGCATAAAATAAAGCACAACACATGAAATATTCTGCTGTACAAATAATTAAAAGTGTGAAAGATTGTTTAATATAATGTCTTTAAAGAGTAACGTAACACCAGGCTGCTTTGCTGCCCTCTCTGGTAAAAGGTTTGGGAGGTTTTGGTCTGGAGGAAGGCGAAAATGTAAACCACTAGAGGTCAGCAAAAACAAGATTCTCAGAGGGTGTGAAGTTGCTCTTTAATTTAACTAAATTAGTCTCCAAAGCTTGGAAAAGAGACTATTTATCTAATCTGCACTTTCATTTCTCATGTGTTTAATTACAGATGCTTCATTAGAACCTGATACATTTTTGTTGTGTTATTGTTTGATCCTGGTTTCTATAAATTTGTTGGACTTGCAGGACCTTAAACGTTTAAATATGTGTAAACATACATGATAAACAGCTTTAACATCAACTTCATCATCATATTTTGGGGGAAGTGATTGATGCACAGGATTTGTCTGTGGATGGTGTTTCAATCTCCTTCAGCTCACTCTTTGACCCTCACTCATAGTGGCTCCTTCAGCTGGGGTATGAAGGCTGTAACCAGCATTATGAGGCCAGCGGAGCTGGGACATGGAGTGAGCTTTTCGTTGGGCTCCCTGGGTCTTCAGGGTCTTACCTCGCGGCTGGACCGGTGTGCTGTGCAGCAGTACCATGGGAAGGCCGGCGGATGCGCAGATGGATTCTACCTCTGTGGGCATGTGTGGCGGCACTTGTGGCCTGACTGCCGGCGCCGCTGGTCGAGCCTCGCTGGACTGTGAAAATCCTCCCCATGTTGTGTGAACCTCCACCCGTTGACCCTCCAGAGGCGGATCCACGTGCTCTAGCATCTCCTCCAGATGGGCTCCTTCCAGGGGTAGATTCTCTCCTAGGTGCCGGCCCTCCAGCGGGAGCGACCGGCCCCGGGCCCTGCTGGCTCGTCGTAGGAACCCGGCACGTCCTCTGGCACTCGGCCCGGGTCATGAAGTTGTTGCTGTTGCCGTGGCAGCTTCCGTACCAGAAGTGCACGCACTTGGAGGTGATGACGTCGAAGTGGTAGCGTGATATCCAGCTGCTGCAGGAGCCGGCAGCACGAGGCAGGGAGCAGATAGAGCGCTCGACTGCAGCAAACAAACAGAACAGGTGAAGTTACCAACGTACAGGCTATGAAAACTGAACTTTTCCTGCAATTCCAACTGTATCACATGGTCTTCATCAACAGACATCAGCCTCTGATGAAGGCTAGCAAACTAGTAAGGGGTCCTTCAGTTGGTTTGTTTTGTTATGCTACTACTTTTAAAGTCAAGAATGAACTTTAATGCTTTTCTACCTTTACTTTATCTAAGCACTGAAAAGGAAGATTTTTTCAAACAAATGGAAATTGACAATTCTGTAAAACTTAATGGTGGGACACATTTCTTTTTTACTAGAAACATCTGGTCAAGTTCACGAGACTACAACCCCCAAAGACTCAATCACAACCAAGAGATCACTGTGTAATAACGTATCTTAAACTTCTCATTCTCTTACTGTGGTTTGGTGGGTTGGGACAGCCCTCCCCGTTGGGTCCCTCTGCAGGTGTGGTGCGGTCATAGCAGCACCCGTAGGTGGTGGTACGGCACTGTACTGCGTTCTCAGTGGGAAGAGAAGGAGCAGCCTGAGGAAACATGACATGATGGATGAGAAGAAACAGGCCAGAGGTCCACTAAAACACACACATATACACAGTAGAACAGTTTGTCCTCACCAGCGAGTGTGAAACAAAATGTACTAATTTCATGTATGTTTGCTTACGGTGGGTGCAGAGGCCACATACTCCACACAGCCCTCCTTGTTGGGGCCCTGAGCAGCCGTCACTCTATCTTGGCAGCAGCCATAACTGACACACAGAAGAAGAAGGGCGCAAACAATAAAACATTCTGTACTGAACATTTGGGCCAAAAATAAGACAAATGTACATTTCTAAGAAAACTTTAGGCTCAGTGTAGCACTTAGTGGTAGTTATGGTGGTGATGCATAATGCCACACAATCTGTGGTCAGAGTGGTCACACAGTCATAAAAGTGACACCCAGGCAGAGGCTCTAAAAAGACTCAGCCACAGTGTAATGAAGGGTTGGAGCTGGATACCTGCTCTGAATGCAGGACGGCCGCACGGCAGTGGGAGCCGATGAGTGTGGGCAGCCCAGACCGTGGGGGCCCCCAGCTGAAGTGCGTCCATCTGGGCAGCAGCCATAGTAGGACTGGCTGCAGTGGAGGGCGGGGGCGGAGCTGTGAGGGTCGTGGACTGTGTTCGTCTGGGTCAGATCGGTCTCAGGCCTGCGGACTAAGATGAAACCAAGCGGGGGGGAGAGTTCACACATGCGGACTAGACCCCACAGTTCATGGTGTTTTAAATAGACGAGACTACACAAAGCAACAGAGAAGCTCACACAGTGCTTTAGAAATTTACAATAGAGTCTACGCCATTGTGCTTGAGGCCACACAGTCTTCACAGGAAGCTAAAGCACAAAAGAACGCATATAAGAAAAAAACTGCTACAAACACATACATATAATTAACCAAAGAACATTACCGAACTATTTGTTAATGGAAATATGAAGCAGGGAACAGTAGAGCATGAATTAGAGCAAGTCGTTCCTGTGATCATAATAAAGAATCTCACAGGAAATTAACACACACAAGACCTCCAACTTGAAATTCCTGACCACTGGGACGGTGCTGCAGAATGCCAGAACATGCCAAAAACACCACAGCCAGCACTCGCACACTTCAGTGCTTCGGAAATATTTTAATCAGGCTGACAGTGCCCATGGACCCCTGAAAACATGTCAATCAGGCCTGGATAATTAGTGCTGGGACAGGGGCTGGATGGGGAAACGGGAGGGGGGGCGATGGTGCAAAGTGACAGGAGTTATATCAGCAGAGAGGAGGGAGGGCAGGGGAACTGCAGGGCAGCCATTATTAGGGTGCCATCACACCTACAGCTTTTTACTTTGGCTCAACAATACAAGATTTTAATTTCTTAGAAAAAAAATATCAACTTATAACATTTAGATATCAGTTAAAATTGATATCTTGTTTGTTTATCAGTCAAAGTGCGCTGATTGAAAGAGTTCTCGCTCTGTGGTTTACTTTACTACATTATTCTTGACTTTCAAAGTGTAGGAGAAGCCATTAATAGGCAGATAAACTTTGAGTCCAACCTGATGCGTGGTCTGGCACGTAGGGCTGGAAAACAGTCTGTGTGTCGTAATGTCCTTGTGGGTCCTGGACGCTGGGAACCACTGAGCAAAGAGCAGGTCGAACAAACACAACACAATGAGAAGTAACAGTGATGGGGAGTGTTTGAATTATGTTGGTGAAGGCTACAATGATGGAAATTATTATACTGTGGTGTGTTTTTCCTTTTATTGATGACTTGTCAGAGTGGATACTCATGCTCAACTAGTTCTTATTGATTGAGTCATTTATCCTTGAATTTCTTGAGCAGCAGAAATCGGGTGTGTACAGCAGTAATATGAACATTTAGCCTCAGTAAAATGTAATGCACAGAAGCACCATATTTGCATTTGCTCACCCTGTGGGCTGTAGCAGGCCTGGGTGTTGCAGCGCTCCACTGTGGAGGGTTTGGGGTGGGTGTTACACTGATCCACATGGTACAGGTTCCTCTCTTGGTCTGAGCAGATCACCTGTCGATCTCTTGAGCCGGAGCCGCAGCTCTTAGAGCACTGGAGGACAACGGAGAGAGGTTATAACCAATGAAAACTGTCGAACTGAAAGCATGGAAATGGTGGCATGTGTCCCCGTATTGTGTGTGTTTTTGCTGTTCTCACCAGTCCCCACTCTCCGACGTGCCAGCTGATCTGTTTCAGGCAGGCCGCCATCTCACAGGGTCGGACGGCAGTCGGGCGGAGCAAAGTGCTGCAGGATGTTTCCTCCAGCCTCATCCCTCCGGAACCAACACAGTTGACTTCCCTGGTCTGTTCGCCTGAACCGCAGGTCACTGAGCACTGCAAACACAACAGGACAGATTTTATAAGACAGATTACACCTGCTCTTGAATGTCGAGGCCTTAAAGTTATTCTGTTTGATTTAAATTCACTAAAGTGCAATGAAAGAAAAAGTGAGGAAAATGTTATTCAAGCTAAACATGAACCTGCACTAAAATCTGCAGCTTGTGTTTCTCCTCTATCCAATCCACTAAAATGTGTCCTAAACTTGCCTTCAGTGTTGTGCTTGACTTTTGAATTGATGATTACATTGTGCAAGCATCTGTTCTTTCTCACAGATAAACACAAGACAAACATTCCACTAAGATTCTTCTCTCCAGTCACATTGATGGATATTTTGTCTGCTACTTAACAAGATTCATGACCTGTTTCGCAAGATCTTTTCCTTTCTTTAGCCAAAAAAGATCCAACACATCTCAATGCTTGTCTTATATGACCCATTTATTCATTTTTCTATATGACTCTTTTTTCACTTGTCACTTTTATTTGATAGTCTCTTGCAGTTGCAACATAAACTAAATGTGCTAATAAATGTAGTATTTATAAAGGTATAAATACAGAACAGTGTAGATTTAACACCATCATTTCATAGAGTTCACTCACCGCGCTCCATCTAGTTGTACGATACTCTGCACACTTGTGCATGTTGCAGGTCTGCAGAGTGGGCGGTGCCTCGGCGTAGGCGGCACAAACGGCATCCTCCACCACTCGGGGGCCCGCGGCATCATGGGAGACGCACTCCACGCGGCGCACCTGAGAGCCTCCACCACAGGTAACTGAGCAGGTATTCCACTCACCGGTTCTCCAGCTGGGAAACCCACCAGGAGGAAGGAGAGGTTGTGATGTAGTACAGAGGAAACTGAGAGAGTTTCATTCCAAACTTTTTTTTACATGTGCAGCTTCCATTCAAATTCACTCTAAGAGGCAAATATTTCTGAATAATAGCAACAATATGGGATATAATATGGGCCTTTTTAAAATCTGGGACATTTAGACCATCTCAATTTAGGGCAAAAAGTTTTCTATTGAAGCCCCACTTTGTATTTCTGGCCAGTGACTTAGGAAATCTTGACAAATGCAGTATTAAAGAGCGACCCTGAAAAACTTGTTTTGGCCGACATCCACTGGTTTAACTTCTCATGTCGCTGCAGTGATGTGCTCCAGGATCCCATGACATGTCTGACTAATGATTCCAAAACAGGAAAAGGCAGCAACTTCTAAAAACTGAGAAGAAGCTGGAACCAAACAATGGTGCACTTTTGCTTGATAAACAACTTGAAGGATAAACTGATAATCAAACTTTGTGTCAAATTATTTTACATCCATCAACAGAGCAATTAATTGACTAACTGTTTCAGCAGTAATTGAACACAAACCTTCAAAGTTTAAGTAATTCAGTTCAGATACATCTCAGAGTTTTGGAATGAAACCCTTTAAAATAAATGTATGCATACAAAATGGTGAATTGTTCAAAAAAAACACAGCTACTAAAAAAACTAAACTACCAAACTACTATGATTATTTTTAAAACAACTGTTGGAGGCTGCAGTGCTGAGGAAAATCCAGAAACCAATAAGTCACTCCCAGGTGAAAGACAAAGCATTTTTCACCTCCAGGTTAGTTTGAACAGACACTGATTACTAGAAGAGAGAAAACAGGTCTGAAAACACAAACAAGCTCACAACTTTAGCACACGTGTTCTATTTCTGGCCTTCCATGCAGCCCATCTTTCAAATGCTGGATAATGAGGGTGCAGTCAGCGTCACCGGGCTTCATAAACATCTCAGGTTTCTGAACAGCAGCAGCATCAAAGAACAGAAGCAGGAAATACCAGAGAGTCACTGACTGAAGCCCCGGCTCTTTACTGCCACACCGCTGCTGCTGATGTACACAATCCCCGACATCCCCCGCATGACGACCTTTGACCTACGAACACCTCACGACACAGCAGCTACACTAACAGACAGAGACACAGAGTTTTGCTAAGTAATCAGGCAAACAGCCCAGCTCAGGGATCAGGTACAGAGGAAAAAGAAGGAGGATGGAAATCACGGCATCCTCCCTGGAGAGAAATGGAAAGTGTTTCCAAGACAAATGAGGATCGTTTTAAGGTTGAAAGGAGATCTCTGAACTGGACAGTTGGCCCACGCCTTCGTTCTCACCCCACATGGAGGAACAGGCTCAAACACAGACTCTAGAGTCAAACACATGTGAAGGGGGAGAGTTTGTGAATTATTTGTTGACCATCTTGGCACATTTTGGACACCGATAGCTAAAGAGTTTTCATTTTCCAGTTGTCAGTATAAACTAAAAATGATTGTGGATGCTCAGGAAATGAGTGATCAGAGACAGTAATGATTTACATCTCCCCCCGTGTTTGTCGTTACCTAAAACTTCACTACGACCACAGATCCTGGGTTACCTGAACACATAGGCTGTGGGTCTATCTGAGGATCTCCACAACCTTGGTGGATACAGGTACGCCATCCTTCCAGACAGTCATGACACACCAACAACAGTCAAAAATGCTGCTCTCAAATTAAATTTTTTTCTGCACTTTGCACAAACAAACAATGAGTTCATATTCTCTCCATCCACTTACAATGGAACAAAAATAAACTCTGAGGCTGTTGACATTAGAAAGTTATTCCAAAGTCTGATTAAATGTCATATTTTACCTGTGAAACCTGACTGTAATTTACCTGCGGGTCTGTGGGCATGGATGGGGGTTGCATGTACGGTTGGTTTGTGGCCTTGGCAGAGATGCACAGAGATAGTCAGGGTAGGCCTCGTTATCAATGGTGCAGAAGACCAAACGAGACTGGTAGCCTAATGGAGGAAGAGAACGACTTGTAAAAAGCTTTAAACGAGTACTGGTCTGCATTCAGGCACACTTTTCTCTGACTCTGACCTGAGCCACACTCCCTGCTGCAGGCAGACCAGGATCCAAAACTCCAGTAGTAGCCTTCTCTGGAGCGTCCATTGGGAAGATAAAATTCATACTCCACTCCTTGGTTTGGCTCCTGGCTGATCAGCTGAGAGGAGAGGATTGTGCATAAGGATTAAACTACAATTACAAAGACTGAGATCATTCACTCAAAGATTGTCTGTCCATGACTTTCGTCCAAAGTGATTAAAGGTCAGATTCCTGGTCCTTGGAGGATGAATCCTTCCTCTCTAATGTCATCAATGCAATCAAAAATTCTCCCTGACCACCAGTGTTGTCTATGACATCTTATTTTAAGACTGAGGTCAATTTTCCCTGAAATGTGCTGTAGATATTCATGGTCCCTAGAGGTTGAATCCCAATATTTTGAGTGACCCTAACCTCTCCAGTCTAAGGAATAAGGTCCTACTTATTGACAAGATATCTAATAATCTAATAGATATAGATTCATATAGATTTTAATGACCCAATGACATGAAATTGTTTAAAGTATGAAAGACAAAGGTTGTCTCAGTATATGTTCAATTTTACCTCAACAACAAGGGGTTCGGTTGTGGGGCCGCGGCCGACGATGGTTTCAGGGACGTTGTCGCCCTCAGCTCCTCGCTGGTAGTACAGCACAGTGCCAGCAATGGGTGTCGCCCTGGAAAACTCAATTACCCAGTGGCCATTGAGGTAGTACTCACCACGCAGGTTCTTGATAGCTGGTTATACACAGAGTAAACAGAGTAAACAGTCACTGTATGTTTATGAAAACAAACTGAAGAACCAGCTGTAAACTATTTCTTCTGATCCTCGATTCATTTGTTTTCTGAAGAGCCGAACACTCACCGAGGTAGTTACGTGTGGCCACAGTTTCTCTGATGCTGATGGTGGTGGCTCCAACAGGGATGATGAACATCTGGTTGTAGCCTGAGAAAATGAGACTCGTGTCACGCATACAAACTACAAAATGCTACAAATTCCCTGGTACCCTAGTGATGGGGACATTTGCTGGTGTGACAAATGCGATGACTGAAAACGTGGCATTGTGTTGCCAGGTTAAAACCGTGCAGCCTACCAGTGGGCAGGTTGCGTACAGAGAAGCTGTTCTTGACGCGGTAGCAGGACTGTCCGTTACCCCCACACTGCAGGCAGGGGTCTTCCTGCTGAGGAGACTCCAACATGTTGTCGCAGCCCAGACGCTGAAGGAGGAAAAAGTAGGGAAATAGTTCATGAGCAAAAAGTTGATTGGTGCCACAGCTGCACTGCTGTCAAAAACTTAACCTGAGTATTTCAGTATAATTCTACTTTAAATTTCTACTTCAAGACATTTTAGAGGGAAATATTGTATTATATTCTTAATACATTTTGCTGCTGATTCTTTCACTTAAGTAAAGTCCTGAATGTAAGACCTTTTACTTTACAGAGCAGTACTGCTACATTTAGTTAAGGAAATGACAGGAGTCCTTCCTCCACTACTGCCTTTGCTCATGTTATCCCATTTATAAATAGAGGTGGCAAAGCAAGGAAAGTGAACACAGAAATACAATTAGCACAGTCACATTACTACATAAATCCTGAAAAAGGCAGAGGTGCAATCACAGAATAGCTGGTTCAGGGGCACAACACTGATTTAAGCTTTAACAAGGTGATGGGAAGATTTGTGGGAACAGTGTTTCCGTGAAAGCAGCAATCCTAAAACCAAACAACCAAACTGTGCTGGAGCTGGAGGTGAAATAAGTGAAGGTTTAAAAAAGTAAAGGAGCAATAAGGTTCAAAAATAAGACCTGAGAACAGAGTGGATGTTGGAGAGCTGCTCCCCGCAGAGGCAGTGATTAAGACATGATGACAGAGGTTAAATCGAGGAGGTGTTTCATGAGGAAAAGGTTGCTGCGATAATTACATGAGAACAGAATGAGAGCAGTAGAAGTGTTTGACATTACCACATAGTGAAACTAATCCTCTGACTGTGTCCACTCTGATTAATGAAGAGATGCTGTAAACCTGCTGTTTGTGTGATCTGAACCTCGGAGATATTTAATTCCTCTGACTTTGATTTGATGGACAGACTAATCCTGTCATCAGATCGAATCTGCAACACAGTTGTTGGTTGTATTTTTAAAAACAATCATCTACAGTCTTTTAACTGTGTCATCGCTCCTCTGTTTTTGGTAAATGTTGCAGTAAATACAGTATTATCTGAGCAGCCACCTACAGAGCAGAGGGTCAGACTTGCTCCTTCAGCCACAAACAGGTTGATCTCAGAACTGTCACTTCAGGTATAAGACAACAAAAATGCACTGAAAGGCCCCATTGACACTGTGACATCTTATCAACTTAAGACATTTAAATCTCTATTAAAGTGGCAAATCTGAACGTATAGCACACTTTTGTTGGGAGTGTTCAGGACTTGAGAGGCCAAAATGTCCCTCTAACTGACTGAAGTGCCATCTCGTTGTTCTCTTCAGACCATGTATGTCAGGATGGCCGAGCGGTCTAAGGCGCTGCGTTCAGGTCGCAGTCTCCCCTGGAGGCGTGGGTTCGAATCCCACTTCTGACATCAACCTTTTCAAGGTTGTTTCAAACCTTCCTTAAATTGCCCCTCGAGGATAAATAAAGTTCTTTGAATTGAAATGAACTATGAACCTAAATGTAACTTTAACCCTATGTGATGTAGAGATGCTTTGTTTTCTGTGCTCATCTGACAAAAAATGGTAATTAGACACAAATATACTGTATAAATAACAAATTTCACCATCAGAGATCCCTGTCTGATTTTGTAACTCCTGTATGTCAACCTGAAGTTTTTAAGTGTCGGTCTGAGAAATGATTGTTTTGGGACATCACCTCAGCAGAGTGGATTTGGAAAGCACAGATGTGGTTCAGTTCTTCACCTCTTGTAATCTCGTGTGTGTGTGTGTGTGTGTGTGTGTGTGTGTGTGTATTCCTTTTCTGTGCAGCCTACCTTACAGACTCCATCCACACAAATGTCCCTCCGGCCAGGGTGGCAGGGTGTACCATCAACCACAGCTCTGCGGTGGCGGTAGAAAAAGTTTTCTCCTCTTGGCATGCAGTTCAGCTCGCAGGGGTTCTCAGCTGTCAGAGAGAGTTTCATCTTAGAATAATGGTGAGCTTTCGCCCTTCATTTCCAGTTCCCATTTGATGCCCATTATATGATCTTGCAAATCCAAAAATACTACTACTTTCACTTCTCACCTCCGTAATATGGGAGCCACTTGTAGCGTTTTCCCTGGAAGTCAGTCCCATCAAACTGGGAGCACTGCTCCTCACGGAAATCCTTGGATCCCTCCAGACAGTCCTGAGGGGACAGCGGGAGGCAGCGGAGAGGTCAAAGGACAATGAAGCAGAAATACTGAGAGGTTTAAAAAAAGGGACACAGCCTCTAAACAGAGATGGTCAAAAGATAATGATCTGATTCTTTAATAGAGGATGAGACAGACTTGTGCCACCTGGGTTATGGACTTATCAAAGGCATAAGCATGTTCATCGGCCATACACTGATTATAAAGTGATGTACAAATAATAGTGAAAGACAAAAGAGCTTAAGATTTGAAAACTGTTCTGAGTTTCAGAAGTGTTTGTTCACCTGGATGTTGCAGGAGCTGAAGGACTTGTCTGGTCCCACACAGTTGTGTCCTCCATCGGCCCTGGATGTAGAAAATAAACCATCATTATGATATAACATTGGCTTTTTTTTTTTTTAGATTAACCCTGATGCTTGACCTGATGTAGAGACAGAATTTTCTTTTGAGCATTGTCAATATCATTGTCAATATCTTCTGAAAACCCAGGGAAGAAGTAATGTGTTTTAAACATGAGCTGAGAAGTAAAAGTCTTATGTACTGTTTCTTTGTGAAGCCACAATAGTTCAGTCACTTGATTATATGATATATGAATCCACTAATTTTTAAACAAGTACTGCAGTGATTTTGTATTGTACATAGAATAACTTTGTAGAACCTGTGGATGATCAAAAGTGAAGCGGCAGAGGCCGAGACATTCTGACTTTTAAAGCTCCAAAAAATGCTGTATCCTACATTTCACATAATGCAACAGGATAGTATGTTTCATTCAAACATCACACTCCAGTTTGTATCTCAGACCTTTTGTTAAAAGTCTCAGGCCCAAACTGAGATAACCCTGATTACGTCAGCAGGGTTATTTTTTCAGACTCCTCCACCGTCCCAGAAGACATTAACTGGCTTCACATGCTGAGCAGAACTGCACAAGTAAACAGACACTCATGTGCAAAATCAGGGGAGTGGCCCTTTAAGCCACAAATATGTGTTTTCATTAGCTTCATCGGTGCTGTAAAAATCCACGTTTGCATCTTTTCTGCCTTAAGTTTCATTAAAACTTTATGGGTCATCATGGTAAAGCAGAAACAGTTAATGACTGGGTGAGGCTACACAGCACATATGCAAATACAGCTCAGACTGTCTGAGAGTGTAGAAATAACAAGTCTCAGCTCTGACATTAAGTGGCATTCCTCTTTAATCTGCGCCTTTAAAAAATGTACTCTCAGCAAGAGCAGAAGCCTCGACATCATCGCTGTTGAGCCTGAAACGCGAAAACACCGAGTCGCACGGCGATGGGCTGTGACACAGCAGATTGTTTGGCCTCCCTCCCTCCCAGTCATGCTGATAACTCATGATTAAGTCACCTCCTAAAAGTACCTGGCCTAAAGTCTCAACACAAGACACGCTCCTGTCATCATGCCAAAACTGGAACTCAAACACGTCAGTGACAACATCCAAGTCTTCAACCTTTCACCTGGGAGTGGAAAATAAACATTTAGGATATCAAACTGTAGTTGCAGTATGAAATGATACCTAACCTAAAGGTGGAAAAGTGACGGGTATTCACGCGAGATTATTAATCACACAAAAGTTAAATTAGATTATAGGCCACGGCTGACAAAATGACAACCTTAATCCCAGTTGCAAAGCTTTAAAGTGTGACTCCCTTGGATGGAGATCAAGAAATTTTATACTAAAATGAATGTTGGGCAAAATGGGAGTTCCTGTAAAGCACACAATGAGTCAACAGCTGTCTAATCATAGTATTTAAAGGTGTGATCCTGGCAAACCTGGCAGACAAGATATGACAGAGTTCATCCTACCAGGGAGCAACGGTTATTCATCATTCATCCAAAGACGGGAAACAGACTCACTGACGGACTGACCGGCTGCGTGGACGTGTTGAAATCCAGCACCGTGGAGCAAAACTGTCTGTCAAACAGTCGCACAGAATCTATCAGGCTCACTTTATTCTGCGAGGTGGAAAACTACATGTTCCTACAGTTGGCCGTCACGTAAATGCAACCAAATATCAAACAAGGTGACTCAGAAACTGTTTGGACATGTTAAAGAAACAGCTCGACGTCGACGTGTTCTGCCTGGTGGGCATCTAGGTAAAACAAATCCTGTGCTTTTTATCAAATTCCTTCACAGTTATTGCTCAATAACTGAACCGCCTCGATTCTGCAGAACAATTTATGGCCAGAAAGACAGTAAACACAGCACATGCAGCTAATGAGCGACAGATGATATTTAAGTAGTTAAATTGAATAATTCTGACTGTGGCAGATCACATGCAGCTGTATATCAAGTTAGAGTAGAGGTTTAGGAGGAAACCACAGCAGCAGTGACCTTTGAGGGGAGTTTAAGTACAACTCTGAGGTACTTGTACTTTGTTGGCGTATTTACATTTCATGCCATTTTGTACTTTTACTCCACTACATTTCAAAGGAGAATTATTGTACTTCTTACTGCCTACATTTGTCTGACATCTTTGTCACAGCTCACTCTACTGATTCAGACTTTACATTAAAAACACATATTGCAGGCTTATACAACACAACACATTCTTAAAGATTAAACCAGCGGATTTCAATCTGTTTAGCTTGTACTAAAAAATCACTGTCTAGTTGGAGCCCTTTGACCTTTAATGTTTCAAATGTCTATGAGCTTGTTGTATTTTAGACCTAACCTGTCACCCTGTGGAGAGGCTGGATTAAACTACCAAACTGTATATAAAGTATAAAGTAGTTTCACCTCGCTCATCACCATTAACAATCTAATAATGTCATAAATAATATCTCAGTCACAGAAGCCACTTTTCTGCGGAACAGTTACTTTCACTTTTGTTACTTTACATAGTCTTTGCTGCTAAAAACTTTCATTTTCTTTTCTTTCAGGATTTTGAATGCAGGACCTTTGCTGGCTGGATTCCATCAATCCGAGTGTAAACTGGCAACAACAGCAACCAGGACTTGATCGATTCTCACTCTGTCATGTTTAGTCAGATAAAGAGGAGCAGCTTTACAAACCAACCGACAAGAAGTGATAGTTTAAACCACATGTGCAGCAAAAGAAGAAGATTTTTTTTTTAAACCACTTCTGAAGTTTTTCCAGCCTAAAAGGGCAGAGACAAATATTCACTCCTCATCTGATCCTCTTCAGCAGCCAAGGGCCAACACCCAGCAAAGAGAAGCCCTTTTAATGTTAAAGGGCCCCTCCCTGCCGCCTGTTTTGGATGTAAGACAAGCCCACGTCCTCGTGACTTCAAGGCATTCTTTCAAAATCAAGATACAGTCTGTGCCCATGAACCTCACAATTAGCTTTATTCACACAGGGGAAAAAAAATGTGTGTGCATTCAGGACCTCACAATGAGCTGAGCTGGTCAAAGAGAGGCTGAGTGTGAGTCTATATGCACTGTGTGTTTCTGCATGTGCACAGGCATGTTCAAGGAGGGGCATTGAAAACAGATAAATACAGGCAGGAGTCAGACCTGTGGGTGATGCAGCGCCTGGTTCTCATGGTCACACCGCTGCCACAGCTGCGGCTGCACTCTCCATACGGACCCCACGAATCCCAGTGATCCACACTGGGCACCTGGACGCAAGACAGCGGGTTATTCACCACATCACCACGTCCAAAACCAACATCAGCTCATGTCACAGCGTGTTTTCTTTGCCAAACCTCGATGGCTTTCAAAGTTCATACACAGTAATATTTTCTTATTGACATAAGTGAGTCTTGACTCCTAAACTTATCAAGTTTCATACACAATATGTAATGTTGGATTTACATAAGATATATGTATGTTTTACAATTCTAATATATTACAATACAACTGATTATCCTTCAAGTTATATTCTAGATTGATCCATTAATCATCAGGTCTATAAAACAAAATGAAAAAGGGCCATCATCATTAAATGTTTTGTTTCATCCATCCAAGAGCTCAAAAGCAAAAGATATTCAGTTTACAATTGTGAGAAGAAAAAGGAAGAGCAGCAAATCTTCATAGGTTCAATCAAACATTTGGTGTTTTTTGCTTGAAAAATGACGTAAATGATTAATCGATTATCAAAATAGTTCATTCATGTTCTGTCGATCAACTGTGTACTTGACATAAACCTGAAATCATGTTTAAACTGCACTGATTTAAGTGTTTTAGATTTTGGTGGTTGCTTCGTTTGCAGCTTTCATTGTTTCTATGTTCATTTCCAGTGGATCGTCTGGCAGTTTACCGTGAGCGCCGGAGCCAAGAGCAGCTGGAGGATTACCAGAGGCAGCAGCATCTTCGTTGTTCCCTGGAAAAGAAGACAAGACATCCAGAGTTAGTCACTGTGACTAATAGAGGCTATTACACATTGAGCAACTTCTCAGGAAACAAGCCAGAGTAATAAGAGAGGAAACCGTAATTGATGGGAGACACAGGCCAACATATGCAACAGGACTGAAGAGACTGGAAGAGGTTTCTGAGCAAAACCTCCTCTAATCTGATCCAACAACAGCAAACACCAAACAATAAAACACTAAGTATCCGCCTCAGTTCTGGCTGACAGTTTTGTTGCCTGCAGCATTTCCTAAAACATTGCCAAGTAAATAAATCAGTTATAAGTCTTTGTAAGTCGTAATGATTTTGTTGCAGATTTTTAAGCAGATCATCAGACTGAGAGCGACTGATCCAGCAGCATGTTGTGTGGTTTGGTTTGCAGCCACCATCCAAAGCAGACAACCAACAGCTGGACCTGCATCTGTGGGTCCATAACCCGAATGCCCAACAAGTTGGAGACTGTGTAAAACATGAATGAAACAGAATGTGATAATATGCTACTTCTGTTTGACATATATTCACTGAAAACAGTACAGAGATATATATGGTATGTTTGCATAAAGGATATTACTATATGGGCTCAGGAACAGTTTGTATAACTGTTGTTGCTAAACACTCAGTCCACGGGAGAGGAAGTCATCCGGAACTGAAATGATCAGTCAATGAATCAATTAGTCAATTATGAATCTTGTTTTCCTTTTCTCAACAATTTCTTAAGCAAAAATGCTAAAACTATCTCAAATTTGAATACATGCTGGTTTTCTCCTGTGACAGTAAACTGAATATCTTTTTAAGACATTTTAAGATGTCATTTGGGAAAAGTTTTTTTGAAAATAATAAGTTAGTTATTTGAAACCATAAGACAATCTGAAAACAAAGTTATATGGATTTCACGTTCCAACAAAGTTAACACAAGCATGTACATGAAGGCCTACTGACCTGCTGAAATTCATCTTAATCAATGCTTTTTAAAGCCACATGAGATTGCGATTTGTGAGATCAACACTTTAAACACCAGCCTTATCATTTCCCTCTGCTGTCCCATCACTTAATTGCTTAACTGAGCTAAAAATGTACCCTTTGTTGCCTGTGGACGGGCTGTTTATTTGTTTTTTCCAGGGCAAATGGAGGGTTTCTTGCCCCCCTGAGAGAGAGAGAAGGGGGTCGGCTGGAACTGCCAAACCACCTCTGACCCCGTCTGCCATGGTGACCAAATGCTCCGGCAGCGAGGAGAGCTACCCCGAACACCCCGCGGCGAACAGGCAACAAGTCAGAGGGATGATTATGTCAGAGAGAAGACACGGCATGTCTGATTCGTCTCAAACACTCAATGCACCAAAAGGCCCAAATTGAGCAACTTCCCTGGGTGGTGTTAATCTGTCCGGGCCAGCAGCCTTCATTTGCATCTCAATAGCTCTGTGAAAGATGAGGGCTGCCTCCATGATTATTTTCATTACCAATTAATCTGATGAATGTTTTTCCCATTAAACAATTAATCGTTTAGTCCATAAAATTGTGAAAATGCGGCGGCATCTGCAAACCAAACCCAAAGATATTCAGCTTACAGTGATACAAAATCCTTCAACGTTAGAAACCTGGTGAACATTTTTGCTTGATAAATGACTTTAAATAACAGATTGAACGTCAAAATTCTGGTCAGTTCATTTTATGTGCATCCACAAATCCATGACTGATCATTTCAGCAGGACTTCAGTCTTATTAAAAATTAACCTTCAATGACAGGTAACTTTAGTTCAGATACAAATCAGTGTTTTAAATCTTCAAAGTAAGAATAGATGGTTTTAACAAAACAGCTCATCAGCAACTAAAAAACCTCTGAACACCGAACTGTAGACATGTTAAAGTCAATACATTAAATACTTGAAGCTAAGTTAAAGAAAGTCATGCAAACCAATAAAACTCCAGCTCTTCACATGTGAGAAGCTGGAACCGGCAAATGTTTTGTATTTCTGTTCTCCATTATTTCTTCGATTATTTCTAATCAATGAATCTGACTGAAAGACATCCTGAATAACACGATCAACCACTGAAGCATTAAACACTCTGTCAGATTCCTGCATCGCTGACTTTTTATACCGGCTCATAAAGCCTGTAGCCTGAGGTCATACATGCTTTTATCCAAGCAAATGAACAGTTACTTGTCAGACAAGCAGTGTCTTGTGTTCTGTACACGGTGTGTGAAGCATGTCTGCACCTGGTCACTCCACAAAAGCATCAATGGATCCAGAGGAGAGAAAACTATTATATTCATAATATTTCTAGAAATATTCCAGAATAAATCTGCTGTGTTATTTAACCCAACTCTGTGAGCTTCTCATTGTGGTTTCTTCTGACTTTAATGAACTGAAACAGATTTATTTTATTTCCTTTATCTCCATAATATTCCTATAATATTCCAGTAAGCCTAAATGTCCAAAACAGCAGGTTAGTTTTTACTTCATTAATTGTTTCCTTTCTTTACACAATTTGTGTTATTTCTCTTAAAATAAAATATTAATTTGAACTATGATTCAATCTATTAAACAAACTTTCTCTCTAACTTAAACCTATTTTTCATCTCCTCTAATGAACATTTCTGTTTTCTCTGAGCAGCCAATTCTTCCAAACAGACTTTCCTCTAACATGAATCAGTGTGACACCAGAAGAAAGCTCCTCTGTCTCTCGGGTCCACTCACCCTGTTCAGAGGTTTTCACTGTGGTTTCCTGGAGTCCTGTGGGTCCTGGCTCGTGGTGCGTTCAGGGCGCAGCAGGACTGCCGGTTTCTCTTTGACCTGAAGATGCGTCTGACAGGAGCTGCAGCGTCCTGGATATAAGAGCAGGGCTGCGAGGCTGGAAACCCTCCTGTCTCTGTCCGGGTTTGGTGCAACAGGAAACCGACAGGAAGAAGAGGAGAAAGTCCTGTTGGCTGCGCCTCCTGCTGCGTCACCGGCGCGCAGCCCCTCCTGGCGCAGATGGGCACCTTTTACGCACAGCCTGTAATTTCAGCCTGTAAAAATAACAGTTCAATCAACGGGTTCGTTTGTTGCAAGGCCCCCAGAAGCACATCCTAGATGGGCTTTGGCACATTTTTATTCCCACTTTGCTGTGACCGAAGCGTCCACTGTCCCACAGAACATGCAGCCTAATGTCAGGGTGATCATCCAAATCAGCTCCCTGGAAGATTTTGGCTCTAATGGAAAAGCAGGGTTATAATTTTTTTCCACTAAAAATAGGTCCCAAATGTTACCTTACTGGACTGTGTGTTTAGTTGGACTCAACCCCTGTGTGTTTTGTTGACACTGGCTTTATTTTCTCAGGATGGATAGTTTTTAAAAGTCACAGATGCTGCAGAACCAAAATTATCTATTTTTTTATTCCCTGTATTCTTCTTCTTTGTCAAACTCTGGTGTCTGCTTTATGATACCCACAATGCAACTGGACGGCTGACAATTCACCTGGAGATTCAGGCGTGTTATGTTAGAGAACTTATTTCTTTCTAACTTCACATCCACAGATTTTCTTTTCAGTTCTCAAATTTCACCCCCGACTGACTCAGGTGACATCACTTGAGGTGATTTATCAGATTTGACTCAGTTCTGGAGCCTCAAAAGGATTTATGCAGCTTTTTTCACATGCACAGCATTTTTCCCCAAACAGACTTTGTACAGCAACATCAGCAGAAGCTAAAGCATGCAAACATGTTCACAATGACATGATGATGACAGATGTGATGTTCATCATCTCAGTTTAGTGTGTTCACATGCAAATGTTTGCTATTTATTACTAATCACAAAGTACAGCTGAGAAAACGTCAAAGAAAGAAGAATAAGTCATTAATTTTCCAGGTATTTGGTCATAAACCAAAGAACTGGATAAAGTGAAATTATTACCTGATGATGGCGCTACATGAAAAGTTTGAGGATCATTAGGATATATCGTCTAGGAACCATGAATATCTGCATGAAATTTGGTGCCAATCCATCATATAGATGTCGAGATATTTCACTGAATAAGTCACAAATTTGACCCGACAATGGCGCTGGATTAAAAGTCAGAGAATCACCAACATGGTAGGATTGATCCTCTGGAGACCATGAACCACGTCCATCCAACAGTTGGTGAGATATTTCAGCCTGAATCAAAGTAACAGAAACTCAAACTGAAAAAAATCTTTTCTGACCTTAATTTGTGCTCATTCACACAAATCTTATGGACTAAATTTTATCGCTATTTCACAAACAGCCGTGATTCTGTGTGGTAATGAGGGACTGCAGTCTCCACGACCTCAAACTGAACAATTAAAAATGCAAATAACAAATTACGAAGCTGATCTTTCATTTCGTGTCCTCAGTAATTCAAAGGCTGATCTCAAATAAAACAATAACTCAAAGGCTCGTAGAAGAGTCTGACTGTTTAATTGCAGTATCACCCTGAACATGTGAAAATGGCCTCAAAGCAATATGGAAACATGATTATTTTGGGTTTTAAAGAGCAAACCGCCTCGGCCACTACCGAAGCTGTGTTTAAACGCCTGCCAACGTTTCCCAAAAAGATTTTAGCCCTTCTTCTCTTTCGGGCGTGAGGTTGTGGGCTCGTGTAAAAATACATCTTGGGTGTAATGTGTACTTGTCGTGAACTAACTTTCTACTGTTTTAATCTTTGATGATTTTTTTTTTGGTTTTTATTTTTTACCTAGGAAACGTTCAAAAGGAGTTTGAAACGGCCGGAGATGCATTGTTTTCTTCACATGTGAATGAAAAGCTGGAGTCACGACACCCAAACACTTTCAGGCCACATGTTTGTTTACCTGGTTACACTGAAGGATCATTTTGCACATTTGGACTAAAAGACTCGGAGGCTTTAGAATAAATGTTTAAAATGAAAGAGCTTCGCAGGTAAACCATAAGCTTTCGAAAGAGGAGGAAGGTTCAAAACAAAATGCAAGACGGGGTCGACTCAGCCTTATGGTCGTCCAAACACCACGTTGTTCAATGGACCATCAAACAGAAAGTGAGCCACCTCCTGCAGTCCCACATTAACCCTTTCACATAAAAAGTCAACTTTGCCATTTATTTGAAGCTCCTGGAAAGCAGATCATGTCCGTCCACCTTCAGCTCTGCAGCATAACCCCAGTGGTTTTTTTTAGCACATGTACAGTTTATACAATATATTCTCTGTACATCACACAACAGTGCTTTCATTCATTTCATTTATAGAAGAGCAGCAAAACCAAGTCCTGCGCTGAATATGTTGTTTAAGTAAAATTACATACTAGTATGTTACATAGTATAGTTACACTGTATTGTTGGTAAATTTTATTTTTAAAATTTCATAGTTTATTTAATGTATCAAAAAGCAAAGTAGAAAAATAGCTACTGTGACTCTTGCATTATCATATATTATTTTACAAAGTTGTACAGGCTGATTTTGTTTGATGGTCTTACAAACAGCTAAATGGAGTCTGAGGTGTGACTTCAGCACAGGGCAGGTCATGTGATCTCATTTATTTCTTTAACTGATCTGTTGTCTGTGACCAAATCTGTCCAAATATGAATTAACATGTGACACTTCCAGCAGGAAGAAACCTGCTGAGTTTGGTTACCTAATTACTTTTCCTCTATCGCCACCATCAGGACAGACTTTTTCTTTCTGAATGAGTGGCTCTTCTGACCCATCGCTCACAAATACACAGTGTTTTATTGCTCCCTTACGGCTCCCACCAGAAATAAATGTAGTGATGAATATTGACTTACTGTTGCCTTATTCTGTAGTTGCTGAGGTTCGAAATAATTGACTTGTTATGAACTGGTTCTCAAACTGTGGGTTTGGACCACCAAGTGGCTCCAAGGATATTTCTGAGGAGTCACAAAATGATTAGTATAAGAAAAGAAACACAAAATTGTGTTTATGTTTTCTGACTTTACTCCAGGTTTTTTTTTTTCTTCTTTTTTCTTGGGATATTTTCACCTCTTCACAGCTGTAAAAATCTTTCTAATGAAACAATCTGAGAAGGAAAATCAATGCTTGGTTGAGCTGCTCAAAGCTGATCTTCAACAGTGTTCAATTAGTGTGATGTATAAGAGAGTAGTTTCTAAAGCTGGTGTATGTGAATCAAACCCCAGCTTTATCTTTATAGTTTCACTTGCCCATAAAAAAATCACAAAGTTGTACATGATGCAAAAAGCCTTCAACACGAGTGAATGTCCGTTTCAGAAATCTCCTGTGGATTTCAACAAACTTTATTGTGGTACATGTCAAACACACATTCAGCTTCTGTCGTCTCTGTTTTTCTATGCCGTGTGACCCGGCACGGAGGGAGGCACCTTCACGTCTCACATCTCAATCATCATCACAAGGTTGAGGGCAAGAAGGGATCATCAGGTATTTTTAACACTTTGACTCAAACATAGGTGACCACCCACTTCTTCTGGTCACTGAACAACTAAAAATAAAATCCACTGGCTGTCATCAAATAAACTCTTTACAGCGGCAGTGCAGCTTCCAGGCATGTTCTTGTTTTAATTATAGAGACCTAATGAGTACAATGCCTTACGCACAATCTTTGCCCACTTTTGAAAAACCCCCTTTTCAACCAGATTCCACATTTTCCACATCCACAGACCTCCAGTTTTGATTCCTGGTCATTAAATCTAGCCATGGCTTTAAAAGGAGCCCTAAGCCACAGGATGGAAGGTAACAGTCAAATTACAAAGCTTTTCCCTCTGGACCTAAAATGTACACATATGCAGAAAAACACACTTTCTATATGTTAAAGAAAACAGCTGTGCCCAGTTTAGCCTTCATGCCCACCCAGTATTTTCAGGATCTTCTGCTACAAGCCATTTTTTTCATCGGCCTTGTCCAGTCTTCTTCCTCCAGGACTCTGTTTTCACCCGGGTCACATCCGCTGACAGTCACGTTTCCGTCCTTCACAGCTGCCGGCTGAGCTTCTGCGCCTGCCGCTCCTTCGCATTAAAGGCATATTTCGTGTCCTGTAGCTGTTCTATAATCTCCTTGGCCTCCTTCATCTCCACAGCGAGCTGGTTGTACTTCTCCACCAGCTCCTGGTTCTCTCTCCGGAGCTCCACCACCAGCTGGCTCAGCTCCTCGCTCTGCTTCCCGCAGTGCAGCTTCAGCTGCTCCATCTCCGACAGCGTCTCCTCCATGTGCTTCACCAGGCTCTCCAGCTTGTCCTTCGACATCTCCGATGCTTTTATTCACCTTTACAGGGTTTTTGTTCTTTGTGTCCGGGCTTCCTTTCTGTTGTTGAGTGCCTGTGCTTGTTGTCTGTCCAGAGTGATTATTGAGGTCTTACATGTCTCACATGGGGCAGATATCCCTCCCTGCACTGTAATCCCCTTAGCAGAGCTATCCTGGGAAACCTCTAACGCACATAAGGATGACACACAGCCACAACGTCTCCTGCTTAAGTCCCCTCCATACAGAGGATGGAAGTGATTGACAGATTACCTCAGTTCACTCTACAGTCTCATCTACTTGTCAGTGAACAAGCTTAAAGGCCATTAAAAGAAGTGTGACGTCTGATTTAACATCTACAAGGAGAAAAATAAAACAGAAACAGAAGATTCAAATTTCCTTCAATGGGATTCTTCATCACTGGGAAAAATTAAGTCTTGAGGAGGGTTTAATCTTTTCTGGGAAAGCAGCCCAAACTGCTTCAAGTGCCTGTTGTGATCTGAACAGAGCAGGTGTCTGGAATAGATGCAATAGAAGTCTTATGGAATTAACTCTGTAGTTGTTCACCCGCCGGGCTGCAGGATTCCCATGCCAGAATGAGGCCTCGCCGAGGGCTTGTTAGGTAAGTCACAGTATGAGGCTAAACATTCTGGGTAAACTGCCATACTGTGCCACTGTCCCGGCCAGCCAGGCCAAATGGTCCCCATGGTGACAGTTAATGCATCCAGCGCTCCAGGCAGCGTGCCAACCGTGCCCGCCGGCCAGTTGGCACCGGGGGACAGCAAGCGCGGGATGCCAGCGTATCAGCACGCCGAGGAATTTCCACAATGTTCCCACCGTCTGCAGAAATGCTTTGCGTCGATTCCCCGGAGGGTTTTCTCACTGGAAATCAGTGCAGATGATGCAGGAGAGACGTCAGTGTTTCGTAACTGTGTTGTGCGGAGTGTTGCACCCTCGACCTTTGACCTCTGTGTGGAGGAGGGCAGAAGAAGTACTTTATTAGTTATCATTGTACTAATTTTCAATTTTCAAACTCTACATCTGTTTGTAACACAGACTCTGTTCATCACCAGGGTTATTTTCTCAGACACGCTCAATCCAGAACTGCAGAAGACATCATACAAGTGCTGCTGCGGGAAGAAAGCGCTCCCCTTGATGAGTTAATCAACTTTGACAGGTTAAATTGGTGCAGTTAAATTCACTGATATAAAACTCCTTTCTCGTGTAGCTCTTTGTTATTTTGGTTTGACTGGAAAAGCCAAAGTAACACTAAGGGGAGGCCCCTCCTTGGCGGTTCCCCTTGGAGGTTTTCCAGGCGTGTCCAGCTGGTAGGAGACCCCTGGAGAGATTATATGGCTTATCTGGCCTGGAAACGCCTCAGGATCCCCCAGGAAGAGCTGGAAATGTTGCTGGGGAGAGGGACGTCTGGACCACTTTGCTTAGCCTGCTGCCACTGCGACCTGGCCTCTGATAAATGGAAGAAAACAGATGGATGACGGATGGATGGAAAAAGTAAAATAAACTGGAAATTGAGCAATGTATGGCTGAACAGACAGAAGCTCACTCTGCACAGGTTGGAAGGTCAAACACACCTGTAGTGACCATTTTTAAATATTTGGACCCAACAACATTCATTGAAATGCATCTATACGTTGGAGTCAGTGTGCAGCCGTTGCTCTTTTCATTGGATTTCCTGTAGCCTTGTAGCTACATATGATGTTTATATTTGTGAACGAGGGTTAACTGCGGTCTCCTCGTATAGGACACACCCATGTTTTGATTGACAGTTTCACTCTGAGTAAAAACACCACAAGTGCTATATTGTGGTCTACACGTGCTGGGAAAAAATAAAAATTACAGACATGAGAATCTGCAGAAGAACACAACAAAAAACAAACCCCAAAAGGAGCATTTTAAGTTTCACTGTTTATTAAAAAACAAAATCTGAATTGAATAACCTTGCATAACACATATGCATGTGAAGGACAGAAAAAAAAGCCAGTCACCCAACATATTCCCTAAAAACAAAAAGGGAAGAGAAAAACAGATTCAGAACAAATATAACTACATTGTTCCCTCTTGGTTTCTTCTCTGCAAGCATGAAACTCGAGTGCAACTACAAAAGAGCGATCAGTGCAGCTCGTCCTCCTCGGTCAGTCTGCATCTCATGTATGAGAAGCCACAGTTTGGGTTCGTACACATCTCAATATTTCATACAAGACTGTTTTTTTTAACCGTGATTTGAACTTTTTGGTTTGTTTCTAACTTGATTAAAATAGCCATTTAATCAAATAATGCTTGGTAAGAGGAGACTGGTTTCCAAAATGTTCACAAATTCAAGTATCAAATTACACTAAATCTACGACTCCCTCATTCATCAGGATTTAGAGTTTTTTCCTCAATAAAAGTTTCTGTCCAATTTTTTGGTTGTTTTCACATTTTCCCAGATTTTCCTGATCTGTGTAGGAACCCTGTTAACATCTACCCCCATGTTTCAAAAAGTACAAAGTTTTCTTTTCTGCATATATTGGAAAAAAAACCACAACAGTATCTGGGTTCAGTTAAAATAATTAGTTTGATGTAGCATAGTTCCAGACAGCACCAGGCGAGCGTCATGAGGGCAGCTATAGCCTAAAGGTTCAGAGTTTGTGACCAGATGATCACAGGTTACAATCCCTGGACAGGTTGAAAAAACAAAATCAAAATCTCAGTCAGGGAAGAGAATGAAAAGCACATTTCTGTCCCACAATAACAACAACTACTACTGAAATGCCCTTGAGCAAGGCACTGAACCTCCGACTGCTCCAGCAGAACTGCTCAGTGGCTGACAGTACACGACTGACATGGCAGGCAAGTCTCAGGTGTGTGTGTGTGTGTGTGTGTGTGAACTTTCCTCCTCTGCAGACTATGAATTCAAATGTGATTTAAGGTCAAATTTAACAGGGTGAAATCTCTGATGAATCTGTGTCACATCAATACTCATTTTCATTCTAGAGACAATAAATTCTTCCACTTTTCCTTGTGAGAAAGATTCACAGGCTCAAAACCTCCTGTTCAGTGTAAATCTTTCAGGGTGTAAATCGCTCCAGCGTCAGAGCTTTGGTTTTCATGTGTCTAAAGTGGGGAAAAAAAAAACACGTCTTAACCATTCTTAACAGCGGTGAGGAAAGCACGTCTGGTGACTGACAGCTCAAACACAATCAAACTACACATTTACCAATCTATTATCAATATCATCATACAGTGTCCATTAGTTTGATGAAGGCTTTTTAATCTTGGGTTTAATTTGGGGGCGGTGGCAGCTCAGAAAAATGAAGATGTCTGATCAAAGTCTTTGCCTCCCTTTGCTCAACAGCTACTGCCAAGGTGTCCCTGAGCAAGGCACCTACTATAAAGCCCCTGTTGTAGAAGACTGTGGTTGTACTGGGGAGCACCCAGGTGTGGATGTGTGTGGATGTGAAGCAGGGCGCTGCTGAAAAGGAGCAGACGAACTCTTGTAAAGCCTCCCTGGATAAATAACGTTAAAATATTCCCACTAACTTCTCTTATGTTGGATTGAGCCTGAGACCGGTGATTGAGAATTTGAAGATGAGGTCCCAAGCCGAGCGAAAAATGTCACTTCTCGGTTTAAAACAGAAATTAAATATCTAAGATCAGCTGTCGTGGGGGATTACCCTCCCGTGGCGCCGGAAAGGAAAGGCAGAACAAAAACAACTCGTCATCAAGAGTTCTTAGGAGGTGATGTGTGGTCGGGAGGGGCCCCTGCATCGCCCTTTGTTCCCCGGCTGGGAAGGGGCCGCTCTCGTGTTGTTGGCCAGAGGGCTATGTGGGTGAGGGTCATCAGGGCACAGTCCTGCTAAATGTAGAACTGGTGTAGTGCCAGCTTGTCCATGAAGGGTTGTACCAAGTTGTCTGTGGCGAAGTAGAAGACCAGGCCGAAAAAGATGGAGATGGGCAGAGCGGGGAGCGCTTTCTTGAAGATGGCGAGGAGGAGCAGGGTCAGGCACAGGCCCTGCGGTGGCAGCGACAGACAAAATAAAACACAGAGGAAATAGCACATTGAAAGATTGTGTACCAAACAAAATCAGCTCTGAAGGATTATAAAAAACGGCCTGTTATGTAATCAAGTGTTTCACATAAAGTGTGGTTAGATATTGTGCTGAGAGGCAGAGATGAGGTTGCGGTGACTTGAGCTTGACACCAAAATAAGCAGCTGTGGTCACTCACGATGAGGATGGCTACGAAGCAGGCGAGCGTGGTGTTCCAGTCGCCGCTGGCTGTGGCCGAGGCCTTTCCCACCAGCATGCTGTAGAAGATGAAGTCTCCAAGCCCCAGCTTGACGCCCCCTGAGAACACAGGAGGACACCGCATTCAGGGTGGAGGCGATTCAAACACGGATCCCCTTCAGCCCCATGCCCTCCAACTCCCTGAGAATCTCTTCTCAACTGTAATTACTGTACAAACAAGGCTCCGACCCCATATTTACAGAGAAGCGTTATGTTAAAAAGAGCACGGGCCCCTGAAAAGAAGGGACATGAAACCTAGCAATTGCCATGAATAATCGCTTCCTTACAGGCAAACAAGTCGGTCACGTTCACGTACGCACTAATTTCACAGAAAAGGGAACACATAAAAACATTCCCGAAGTGTTTTATGTGTTTGGAGAAGAGCGCACTGAAAGATGATGATTACACACTGAGAGGAGGCAGTCACACAATCTGGGAATTCATGAGTTGGAATTATAGAGCTCGGCTTCATATTAGAGCTGGGAGGTAAATCTAAATGATACTGATAGTAACTTTGCATGATACTGATGACAACACCCGATTTTTACTGTATAAATAGATACACGGGAGGACAGACGGTTATATGGGAAACACAGGAGCTTCTATTTAGATAGTAAAACATTAAATATTAAAGCTGCTATAATCCATGTTTTTATATTAACGATGGATCAAATGATGTGGAAGACAAACCCAGATATTAATGTCCTGATGCTGCAGTTTCCTTCAGCCCTACAGAGCATTTTAGTGTCTTTTAACACAGTTTTTACTGTTTTGGTTGACGCTCCCTTTGCTCATCAGCATGCAGCTGTTTGCAACCCATATAAGAAAAGATACTGCTGAGGGCTAATGGCCTAAAATCTAGCCTACAAGCAAAACTATTTGGTCAAAAATAAATGACATAAATGTAAAACCGAGAGCGTCCTCTTCTAAACACCAGAAAACGTTGTTGGCTAAATGACCAAAATGCTAAATATTCTCTCAGTACTCACTCTCCTCATCGTCGTCTTCAACAGGAGGACGAGTGGAGGGCATGTCCTGGATCTCCCGTCTGCTCTGCTCGGTGGACTGGAGCGTCCCCAGCTGGTGCTCCTGCTGGCTGACCCAGGAGGATGTAAAGCCTCCGTCGTCCTGTGACAGACTGGAGGGAGCCGGAGACGCCACGGCTGCGGACAAATGAGAACAGTCAGACTAAACAACGAGTGCACTGTTTGAAAGGTAACCACCAGATTTAACTTCATTCAATCACTTTGACCAAACACTTCACACCCGCTCACCTTCTTGAGCCTCGTGCTGAGGTGATGCTGCTTCTGTTGAGTTCCTTTTTGGCCTGTCAGTGTCGGCCATGTTGACGAGCCACACCATTGTCGCTGAGTAAGAAGTGAGAGAGTCAAGATTAGTGTTATAAGCAGAAACCAAGAAGAAAAAGCTAAATTTTCAGCTTAAAGGAAAACAGCTGAAGTGAAAGTGCTGAAACAAGATTACATTTTAGTTGATTTGTGAGCACTGAAAAGACATGAAGTGTCACAAGTGAAAGACCTGAAAGCATTTAAGGTGTCAGACAAAGTTTAACAAGCAATTCAGCTTCTGTACGTTTTCAAACTAATTGATTTTAGTCCCGCTTTGTTTTATTACAACAAAATGTTCATAAATCTATAATCAGTGTCGGTCTTACAGGAGTAGATGAGAGCTGGAAAGATGGGTTCGTTCCTCTCCTGAGCTGTTTCCACCAGGATCCTCAAAGGCCCTTTGGGACAGAGCACCGCTAACAGATCTGAGACGGGAAAGAAGAAAGAGTCCAGATAAGTGATGTGAGCTACCAAACAGAGGCCTCTGTGAGAGACCAAAAACAGCACCCTGACATGACATGTGCGATAACACAGTCAGTCTGAAGTTCCGCTTTCAACTTCCCCAGACTTCCTTTTTCATAGATTTTTCTTCCACCCCACATTTCCTCAAAGTGTTTGTGTAAAGGTTTTGAGACACATCCTTCCTTTTAGCCCACCAATGATGACATTTATCAACACTTATTTCATACAAACAGCTTGAAAGGAAAAAGATCTTCACAAAGAATTTAAACATGTAAACATTTTTAATTTAAAAAGAAACAGACCATTTGCGCACATAATAACATCTTCAAAGGTTGGGTAAAGACTGCATCTATGTTCCCTAACAGTACACAGAGGTCAAGCCAAAGAGAAAGGAGGATTTACCGTAGACAGATATGACGGCTAATATGAGCCAGGCGGTCCACTCTGGCAGGTACTTGATGAAAACCAGGGCCATGAGGGCGCTGATCATGATGAGGTAGGCCTGCTGGAGCCGCAGCGGTCCTTTCCAGTGAATACACATCATGCCCACCACTCCGAAGTTCCAAATTATTATTGCCAGGGTGAAATAGTCCATGGCCACGTTATAGGTCTTGAAAACCTCTCTGTTGGACAGAGCAGAGACATGACAGAAATACCTGGAACAACTGCATCCATCATTGTAAAGAATATGACAACTTGACATTAATGAGAATGTGTGGGAAGCGTGTGAAATGAGTTAAAACATTTATGGGTGTGGCTTACTTGAGGTAGATGTAGGAGAAGAAGAACAGAAGGAGGAGGGAAGAGAGGAAGAGCCAGCCTTGGATCACCTGTGGAGGCAAAGATCAGAGTCATGGGATTGAATGTACAACGCCATTTCAACAGAACTTGCGAATACTTGTTACTAGTGTTTGTCTTAAACTACCTGGACAACCAGGTTGGGTGGGGACACAACAGAGAGCAATACAATGAGCATCAGAGAGTTTGGTCAAAGTGAAAATCCATTGTCCTGATGTGCTTGGCCCCACCTCTCTGGTGCTTCAGCTGTCTGGTTTAAAGCATTAAATATTCACAGCTTAAAGGCCCTACAGTCTACTCCCGGGCCAGTGTAGGTCTGCCGGGACAAAACAACTTACACACCTAATAACATCAGCGAATGTTCCGTTACAATTATGTGTCCCAGTGAACCATGACAGTGTGCCAGCATGCAGAAAGAACAGGAGAGAACAGGGGCTTGGAACTGGCACACCTAAATGGAATGAAGCCATTTTTATAGTAGGTACACCGGTGCTCTGCAAGTCAAAACATCCCCTGTGGGAACAGTTTATTAGTACATGGAGTCCAATTCCATCTAATAGATCTAATGATTGAGAGGAAAACACCCCCGACTGAAAGCACTTCCCTTTCAATATAAAGCACTAAAGAGTGACTTAGATTGCATTTAATTCTTGTATCACTAGAGCACTTTAATAAAAAGGAACCATCATTATTATTAGTAGCACCTGTTTTTCCCGACTACGAAAGCAGTGAAAAGGCTCTTTAAACCTAGTTTGAACAAACAAAGCATATTTTATGATTCACATCTGGTCTGCATTGAATGAGACGACAGCATGAGTGATGCAGTGTGATGTGACAAGTTCTTGCATGTACCTTGTAGCAGCGATACTTGTATAAGAGCACCAGCACTAAAGTCATGACGATGATCACAGTGATCATGATGGTGGCGTTCAGGATGGAGTTGAGGGCTCTCTGTGCTACTGTGTCGGTGTCTTCGGGGAACGGTGTGTAGATCCTGAGAGAGACATTTCAAATACACATTAAACAGCAAAGAATAAAATATATAATGAACACAAGAAAGAAAGTAGGAATTTATCCACCCATATGTAATAGTATTTTTTCATATTTTGTCTGTGTGTAGCAGCATTCATGCTGGTTCCTATTACAGCTTGTTGCCCTTAATGTTAGTGAGCTATGCTTACTGCTATTTCAGAGGGATTAAACAGCTCAGGATGAGAGTTAAGGACATAAAATGTTGGGTTTATGAGCCCTGAGCCAGATTCAGACTCTGCCTTAATGAGCTCATGCAATTACAGTACTGTCTTGGTATTCAAACTATGTATGTATGATACATATATACAGTCTATATGTTATTAACTCCACCTAGTGGCACTGTGGCCTTGTTGCATCTCATTCAATCACCAGACCTGATGAGCTTTGGATCTGGCACGTGTCCATGTGATTTCACTGTCTACCACAGTCTGTCTGATAAGAGTTGTAACACTCACAATCTCTGCCCGTCATTCTGGGTGTAGAAGCTGACGGACTTTATGGTTGCTACAACAACAACCATGCAGAGGGTCACGGGAACAAACAGCATGATGACGTGCTTGGCCCCATATTTCAAGGTCAACTCTTCGTCCTCATCCTCCTCGGTCTCCACCACAAGTGGAGGACGAGTGGCGGGGGGCTGTCCATTCTGCTCCGGTCCGCTACCATTGCCACCTCCACCTCCACCATCACCACCTCCTCCACCTGCTCCTGAGCCTCTGGACCGTGCCCTGGTCACTGCAGCCTCCTGCGGCTGCTGGGTGGGTTCATGGGACACACTGGTCTCCTGTTGGCTCTTTGAGTATGGGAGAAGAGCAACTTTATTTTCTAGTATATTCAATGTACAGGAATGTGTATGATACTCATGCAGTGACAGTATAAAAAGAATATTCCCATAATAACACTGGAACACACACATTGTATGTAGATACAGACATTAAGAACAGATGGCAAACATCCAGATAGTAAACAGAGCACAGCAAAAACTGCTCAGGGATTTCTCAGAATCAACAAATGTCTGTTGATTAAATCTTCCATCTGGGTGTGGTCCAATGAAGCCACATCAAGTGATAAACTACAAAAAAATCTGGGATATCCTGATGAGGCAACAATCTAATGAGTCAAGAAGATACAGTGTACAAACTGTGACAATGCTGGTTCAGTCTTTTCCACTCATAACCCCCCTTTTTCTCCCCATGTTTCCTGTCACTCCCTACTGTGAACTATCAAAGCAAAAATAGCAAAAATAATCATTAAAACAAATTAGCAAGTAATAATCATTTGTGAAACATGATGCTGGCACAATTTGTGATCTCCATGGAAGCAGCACTTGCAGTGCTCGCTTTTGTTAAACAGACTCAAAAACAGACTTAATCCTTATGTCAAACTATAAATTCTATATTTAAAGGCCCTGTGAGCTTGATAAACCAGCAAAAAAAAATGGACCCCAGAATTTGCCACATAAATAGTCCAAATCCATGTTTCTTCTTCTTCTTCTCTCCCTCTCTCTCTGTAGCTGGTCTGGATCAACACAAATGTCAACCAGATCATTACACTATCAGATGAAACATTAACTCCTGCATTTCATTTGTTTTTATTGGCAAAAATGCCTAAAGATTGGACAAACACTACAGCAAACTGTTATCAGGCCATCCATGTTTGTATTTCAGAGCTCCACTGGCACATTTACACTGATTAGACCAGTTCCTCCAAGGATAACAACGCTGAGCTCGTTCCTACTCCGCCTGTCCCGTCAGGACAAAATAAATAGGCAAAACACGAAGACTGTGTGAACCTAAACTATTGGGCTGCCAGGCAAGTCAAGGCACGAGGAAACCCAGACATGAAGCAATCTCACCAGGTACACAGAAATGAAGACAGGCGGCATCTCGAGAGACTTTTCTGAATAGTGAAAGCAGCCACAGCTTAAACAGGCTCTTGTACAAAATGATCTCACTGTGGGGTAAAGTACACTGCATTGTTTCTCAGTCGTGGGAATAAGGCCAGTGTTTGTCCCAAGGACATAAGATACAACAATACAATTTACTGATTTTGAAATAACCCGTTTAGGGTTGTAATACTGTAGTAGTACATACTGGCCTGACTCAGCTGTCTGACCTCACTGATGATCAGGCTGATCATTCTGGCACGACTGACTATAACTGGCCCTTCAAGACAGAAATTAGATGTTTTGTTCCTGAGATTAAGATATATTGTTGTAATATACATGGACAGTTGTTATGGCATAAACACAACTTAAGATTTAGGGTTGTTAAGTGGACTGTGACAGTGAAGGGAGACTTTGAGTTCAGCACAAGGCTCAGGAGGCCGCACCTTTATTTACAGTAAGAGTCAAATGCAGAAAGCAAATAAGCACGCTGACATTCATGTTGCCAACGTTTCCACCTTGGTGATTCAGAGTCTACTATCTGTCCTTATTAGAACAAAACCATCCATAATCACAATTTGTTATATGATAGGCCAAATAAAACCAAAGTTATCAGACTCAAACTCCTCCTCAGTGTGTGGCATCTCAAACTGGTTAAGAAATAAATGTCTCTTTCATCTCTGATTTGACACGGAAACACTGGGTTGCGCAAAACTAAAACTATTTGCTAATCATTACCCAACACATCAGCTCGGACCAAGATAAAGTGTTAGAGCAACTGTGATGCACTCTTTCATACTGACCATATTGTTTTCAATATCCTCTGCATTGTTCGCCATGGTTGGCTCGGCAGACACTTGTGCTCACATGCACACCAAATTCTTTTGCCCTGATGAAAAGAGAGAATAGGAGAAAATATTATGTTAGTCACAGAAAATGGGTATGATGAAGGCAAATCGGCGACCACACTGAGTCAAATTGAGGTTAGCTATGAAGATAGTGGATGTCACATGTTGTAGGGATTGTAAAGCCTTGTGAGGCAAATTTGTCATCTTAAATTGGCTTCACAGTGATTTTAAGACAAGAAAAGAAAAACCTTTATTTGTCCCACAGTGGGGAAATTCACAAACCCAAACCCAGAAAACACATGTAGAGAGAGCATCTTAATCTGTTGTGAAAGTTGTGTTGACGTTACGAGAAATTACAGTCATATTGGATACAAAAAGAGCAGAGGTCTAACGTAATAATCCATGTTAACCTGCCTATCACACTGTCATCAATCTGTCTTCATCAGTCACATTAAAGGAGAGCTCTGCCTTAATATCAACAGAGCCACTGATATTTAAACCATATAAAATTTGAATTACCTCTTAAATTAATACCTGAATCCCCATACATACAATCAAAAAGTTACTAATCACTGTCATCATTCCTCCTCCTCTTCCCAGTGTGACAACCCACAGCCCTCTTTCTGTACAGTTTAAAGACCTGCCACAGGATCCAGTGGGCATTTCCAAATGCTCTTTTCTTACTATGAACTTCCCTCTTTGTGTTTCATCAGACAGTGTTTCCTTGTTGAGCTGCAGTGGAGGGACAGGAACTTTAAGAGATACCAACTGCTGAAGACTAATAATAACTTTGATTGAACGCTAGAATGCATTTTTGCACAGAAGAAGGACCGTGGGTTTTGCCTTCCAGCTCTTAAACTGGAATAACACCAGGAGGAGATGATCATGATTAGAGTGATCAACAACAACAACTCCATCAATGGACATGTGGAATTGTGAATATTATATTAAGATTGACTTCAAAATAACTGAACCTATCCCTTAAAATATATGAGCAACTGTGCTGATAACGTTAAATATGATGCTTCGGTACAACATTAGGAATCATTCTTTGGACATCAGAATGACCAATACTGGTTAAAATTAAGATTCTTTCTCAATATGGGAAACGTGGGAATGAACGTTCACGTCAGATTAAACGCCGGTGAATAATAAAGAATTAATATTTGTTGCACAGCTGTTGGTTAAATATGACTTCTTGCTATCGTTACTTGGTAATTACTTAAAAGCTAGCGGGTGTTAACGTTAATTATCTAATTGTCATAACATGGAGGTATTTTAATAATAAGCGAGAGGCTAAAATGGCTCGTTAGCCAATAATAACGGCAGCAGGCAGCGGCCGCGCTGAGAAGCTAACGCTACATAACTTGATCAGCTCAGAGAAAATGTTGTTCCTGAACAGCGGGTTTAAAAGAAATAATCTTACCTACTGCGAACAACAGTTAATTGCCTCGGTTTTGTGTTGTAAAGGGTTCTCAAGCTGGTTTAAAACCCGGGCACTTTCTCTTCTTTGTTGTTCCTGTCTTCTAACAGAACATCCGCCCGCTGCTCTAAACTACTTCCTGTTCAGGGAGCGTTCAGGAACAAAACGCTGCTTGACAATGTTTGTAATTGTCTTCATTATTTCTCTTCTCTTTGTTATTATTATTATTTAGAAAATGTGTGCTATCAATTTCCTTTGACCTATCATGTTTTAGTAATTTTTATATATTTTCAAATATTAAAATGTATAATGTAAGTCTATCGGAGGAATGTTTGAAAGTTGAAATCCCAACAACTACAGGTGCTGAAGTCTTTATGCTAAACAAATGCAACAGAGTCTGTACAAACGAGGATGCTGAACAAGTCTGTAGGTGGCGCCATAAGATTTGGAAAAATGCTGTTGTACCAGCAGCTTCCAGCTCTCACACAGATTTTTTCAGAAAATGCACATTATGGTTTGTTCACGCTATGATAATATCGGCGGTTTACATAAAACACATTAATATGTGTATGATATTTTAAACCAACAACAGATTCGTTAGAAACACAAGCTAATAGAGAAATGTTGCAGAGGAGTTCAGGTGATGTCGGGATGTTTTCAGATTTTAAGAAAACACAAGAATAAACTGAAGAATTTGATGTGTGTTAACGCTTCTGATTCACACTCTAATCCAGCAGGTGGCGGTGCACCTAAAAGCTGTTCACCAACCGCCATTAAACAACCAAAGAAGAAGAGCGTTTGTTGAGTTGTTCTTCCGGTGGCAAAGGTCAACTCGTCCGAGAGGAAGCCAGGATCCGAGAAAAACGACTAAATCAACTAAAAACCTAATCAAAGCATGGTTAGTACGTCGTGAGTCAATGTTTAGAGTATTTATATTTGTGTATTTATGAAGATCATTATTAGACAAATCATTTAAAATCTTTCTTCAGCGGAAAATGCTTTTAAAACGGCTGCGAGCTCTTTGCTAACGTTAGCATGAATGTGGGGGACGTTTGGTACTTGAGCAGCTGCAGAGAACCTCACCGACCGATTCAGACAAATAGAGCTCAGATTTACTGCTGACCAGCCCCTGAGCTGTGGGAACACTTGTAGGTTAACGCTTCTGTCCTGTCGCTTAATGTCAATGTTGGTTAACGCAGCTAATTTACAGATTACAGAAGATTCAGCTCAGATGTGCGTCTGCTCGCTTATAGTTGATTTACAAAGACTTCTTTGAAATATGCTGGAAAAAATATATTTTATTTTTTGAATGGCTATAGACTGTCATTTTAGAAATGCAAATATAGCTGCATGTTAACAGAACGATATATCACAACAAATTCAGATTAATTGTAACGCTTGTTAACGGCATATATTTCTCTGTAAGACACTAAACATAATGTCAATTACCCATCATTGGTTAAATAACTATCAGAGCTCAAAACAATGTCGTACAATTAGTTAGTCTGTACAAACAGCCAAAAATAACCCCTCAACATAATCAGGTCATATTGATTTACAAACACTACAGGCAATTTGCACATCTGTGATTGTGTAACCACCAAGTGTTTTAATTCATTCATCAAACCTGTACTAGATCTTTTTTGGCTGTTCAGGATTATTGTTTCAACAAGTAACACGAAGAATATTTAAACTACAATTAAATAATGAGTCTGTTTTTTCAGTCCCACACCATCCTGCTGGTGCAGCCCACCAAGAGGCCAGAGGGGAGGACGTACGCTGATTATGAATCTGTCAATGAGTGTATGGAAGGTAAGCTGTCCTGTCCTGACTAGTGACATCCTCCCTCCTCTTTTGCTCACATATAGATGTTCTCTCTGCATACTTCAGGACTTTTACTGCATGTCACCACACTGCAACACAAACTAGAGTCCAGGCAGGCAAACTATGTTGGTATACAGTCACTACATTAGTCAGACAGTTAGCTCACAATATACAGTATAACAGTTTAACAAATTCCTTAATCATTGCATCGGGAGTGTAATATATTGTATTTTCTGTCTCCTGCACAGGTGTGTGTAAGATGTATGAGGAGCATTTAAAGAGAATGAATCCCAACAGTCCGTCGATAACGTACGACATCAGCCAGCTGTTTGACTTCATCGATGACCTGGCTGACCTCAGCTGTTTGGTGTAAGTTTGACAATGAAGTGATACTAGTGATTCTGTTGTGGGGGGTTAAAGACATATTATTAACTGCTGGTAGTATCAGAACAAAAATACATACTAAAACAAAATGATGATCAGGTTTCCTTTTTTTACTTTCATCTTTTCATCAATTCAGTTTAGCACTTTAGTTAGTTTGGGCAAGTGGGAGGTTCAAGCCCCTGTGTGATACAAACAACCAGTCTACTTCAGTGCATGTGAGCACTGCTATGGTGCCTTTCTTTATCCCAGTAGCTGAACTTGTCTTGTGACTTCAAGGAAAGGACAAGCAAACAGAGAAATCAAGAAAAAAACTGAATATAGTTTTTCCTGCTACTTCAGGTATCGCGCCGACACACAGACGTACCAGCCGTACAACAAGGACTGGATCAAAGAGAAGATCTACGTGCTGCTTCGCCGTCAGGCCCAGCAGGCAGCAAAGTGAAGCCTCTGTGGAGGTGGAGGGTAGAGGGTGGGGTGGGGTCGGGTCAGTATCATTTTTCTTACTTGTAACTTGTGTTCAGACTGTTCTGATTAAGTTGTTCTGAGAAGTTTTTGACAAAGTTTTTAAAGTTTTTGTTCTTTGGAGGATGAGGGGAGGGGAGCTGTATTTTGTATTGTAATGTTTGGCTTATTAATAAAGATTTCCTTTCAATAACAAAAGTTTCTGAATTGAGTTTGTTTTCTCTTGTTTTTATCTCTTGTACTTAACTCTGACAATTTACAATAGAATGTGGAAACTTCCCCTTTTTTAAAATGAACTTAACTTATTCAGTTCTTCAATTGCTCTTCCTTTTAGACGTTTTCTTTTTCTGTAACTGTCTTATTCCTCATTTTCTCATTTTTATTTTTTCCTTCTTTCATCCAGTCTGCTGTTGACAGTAGTAAAGAGCTATCCACAGTTTTGGCAAATAAACATTTCAAAATTATTTTTTTTTCACTGTCTCTGAAAAATAATTAGTTTCCTGGACATTTAAAATAGGCAGACCTAAAAAGTGAAATGTTTGTTTTCCTTTCTGTCCTGTCTTTTCTCATTTTGCCCTTATTATTCCTTATTTTTTGTCCATTTTTAAAAGCTTTTTTCTTCTTTCACCCCCCCTTTTGGACAGTGTGCTGTTGCCTGTAGATAACTGATATTGAGGATGTCAATTTGCTTTGCTGTTGCTCCTTTCTCACTCAATACAGTGGCAAACAAGCCGTCTCAAATATTGATTTTTTTTTTTCTTTTAGCTGTGCTTTGGAAGAATATTTCCAATTTCCTGGACTTTCAAAATAGACTGCCCTTGGGGGGATAAGACTGAAAAATGAAAATTTCCCTGTTCTTGTATTTTTGCTGTTTCTGAGGATTTCAGTTTGCTTTGCAGTTTTCAGTCAATACAAAGTCAAATAAGCAATGTTTTTATAACTGCCTGAGTTTTTCTGGGCTTGTGTGGACTGAAAAAAAAAATGAAATTTCCCTTCTTCCTCACTGCATTTCTTTTTTTCTTTTTCTTTTTCAATCTTTTGCATCCTTCCCTTCTCTCCCTCTTGGACAGTAAAATGTTTACTGTAAAATTGCTTCTAATTTGCTTCACAGTTGTGCACATGATAATTTCCCTCTATTTATAATAGAGTGGCAAAAAAAAACTACTCTGGAAATAATTTTTTTGACTTCCAGGAACAAAAATATTTAGTTTCCTAGGCTCTCCCCCTCCTCTTGAACAGTTTGATGTTGATGATAGAAAAGTGCTACTAAAGATGAGAAATTGCTTTTGCAGAACTACATGTAGAAATACATTTTTGAAACTTTCAGTCTTCCATTCTTTCTTTCTTTCTCCCTGTTATTTTTTCCATTTACTCTTTTATGCCTCCTATCTGTCTGTTTTTCCTTCTGTCCTGCCACCCTTTCTACCAGTATAGGAAAGTGCTGATAAAGATAACAACTTGCTCTTGCACATGGTCATTTCCCCCTTTGACGCTCAATACAGTGGCAAATAAACTAGTCTGGAAATAATGGGATTTCTTTCTGGAAAAAATATTTAGTTTCTTGGGCTTTTATTATAATTTCACCTTCAGTTTATCTTCTACTGTTTTATTCACCATTTCTTTTCCCCATGTCCTCCCTTTTCTCTCTCCCTCTTGAACAGCTTGATGTTGATAAAATGCTACTGATGACAATTTGCTTTTGCAGAACTGCACATGGGAATAAAAATTTAAAAATGAAACTTTCCATCTTTCTGTCTTTTCCCTCCTTCCACTCTTTCTAACAGCAGAGAAAAGTCTAACTTTCTTTGCACATGATCATTTCCTCTGTTTGGTGTCAAATTATCTCCAAATATTGATTCCTAACATCTCTCCCAGGGAAAGTATTTACAGTTTGTGTGGATTTGAGGGGATTTTTTTTTTTTTTTGAAATTAAAAAAAATCAATAAAGCCAAACATGTGAGAGCTCCGGGGTGGAGCGCGGGGACATGCGGAGCGTCTGCCGCCTGGCGGAGCGCAGGAGGCGGCTGGAGTCTCCCCTCTCTCTCCCCCTGCACCCTCCTCCTCCTCCTCACCTCCTCTCGGTTGTGTTTTTCCTGCACCTTTGTGTTGTGATCGGCTCTTTCTCCCCCCCCTCTCTCAGCCTGTTTCTCACTCACACCCACCCCGGTACCCCCTCCTCCTCCTCCTCCTCCTCCTCCCCCTCTCCTCCTTTTAGCATCTGAAAGGAGCGCTGAGTGAGAATCGATGGCGCAGAGGCCCGCTTGACAGGACAATAAACCACAAAGAAGGGGTGAGTTTTCTCTCCTCCTCTTTCTTGTTTTTCTCAATTGCAGAATTGCTCCACCAAGATGAAGGGATCTCTCCACATTTGGCTGCGTGCAAACGATATTTTACCACCAAGGCATCTTTTGTTACCGCGATGATTTTTTTTTTTTTTTTTTTTTTACAGCAGGCGACAGCAGCCCAGCTCCTTATTATTATCATCCTAATAAAAAAAAAAATGCCGAGGGATGCAAAGCGTGCATCCTCCTGCAGCGTGCATCACGGTTCGGGACATTGATTTTCACATGCACACATTCACCTTACGTAACCTATAAATGCACGAGTGGATCCTGGTCCTGGTGTTTGCAGAGAATAGGACGCGCTCGCCTCTGCAGGTTTAGATGAGGGTCGTTTGGCTGGATTTCATTGGGCGATGCGGTACCTGGAGGCTGTTAATGCGGTTGTCGGGTTGTAAACAAAAAATATGTCAGCTGGATCTGAGAGGGGAGGTTTGTCTTGTTTTTTTCTTATAAGGGACCTCCCCTGGAAATTGAGCTCAAGGCAGTGAGTAATGTTATAATTGGCTTTTCCACATTGCTTGTTTTTGCAGCCGTGGAGAGGACAAGTCTCATCCAAGGCTCCAAGGCGCAGGAGGAGCCTCTATTTACAGCCTGAACTGCCTCTCATGTCTGAGAGAGAGAGAGAGAGAGCCACAACAATAGCTTCCATTTTCCTCATCACACTCATGATCAATACTGTCTTGAAAGATGTGATGCTATTATTGGTAAAGATCTGGTCCGGTCTCCTCCAGATGTCTGCAGCAGAATCACAGCAGCTGAGGAGAAACTGATGAATCACATATTGATCTTATGTCTCACAGCTGAGATGAGAATGTGTTGTGGCTGGTGGTAACCTCGAGTCACCGCCTCTTTGGCTCTCTAGAAATCTTTCAAATGAAAAAATGTGAGTGAGAAAATCACTCTTAGGTTCAATGTCTCAGGATTCATGTCCAGTGTGAGGAGTTGCTGAGGCCAGTAGCTGTAATCAGGGGTCGCAAGTAGACATTACTTTTATTTTAAGGCATCCCAAAAGGTTGGGAACCACGAGTCTGGATTTGCTTCTCATGTCTGTGAGAGCCACAATAGCTTCAGTCTTCCTCATCAGCCTCATGATCAATCTCAAAAATATGATGCTATCATTGGTAAAGATCTGGTCTGGTCTCCTCCAGATGTCTGCAGCTGAATCACAGCAGCCGAGGAGAAACTGATAAATCACATATCGATCTTATGTCTCACAGCTGAGATGAGAATGTATTTTGGTTGCTGGTAACCTCGAGTGACCTGACAGCATGTGTGTGTTTGTGTCCTCGACCTCACCTCCAGCCTCTCCACCGGCTTCCCGTGAGGACGCAGCGATGCCCCAGCAGCAGAGGGAGGACCCGTCTCCGTCCCGCCGCTCCGGCCTGGCATCCCCACGCCTCCAGACACTGAAGCCCGGCCACGACTTCCCATGAGGCCACCACCAGAACTCAGCTCGACCGCTCTGTATGGGGCCTCTCACATATGAAGTAGGTTCACATTGCGGTCTGTCTCCTTCTGGAAAGTGGAAGCATGAATGAGACTCATGAGGAGTTCAGGTTGGATGAATGTGGCTCATTTGCTCGGTTTATAGGTGGGATGATGACAAATTGCTCCACCGTTTTATCTTGAAAATGTTCCATCCAGTGATAGAAATTTGAGAGGTCATACAGAATAATACTCTGCTTTCAGCTCTTCTGGCCTCTAAAAATCCTTCAAATGAAACAATCTGAGAGAGAAATTCAGTCTTTGGTTGAATGTCTCACAAGTCATGTCCACACTGAGGCCAGTAGCTGCAATCAGGGGTCGCAGGTAGACATTACTTTTATTTTAAGGGGCGGGGAGCCACACGTCTGGACAACAGTTGATACTGAAGCAGCTGATGGATAAATCTACACTTTTTTGGACAATGACTCAAATCAATCAACAGTCACTGCCTCCAGCGTCTCAAATACAAGGAATTCCCACTTTTTATTGTAAATTGAATCTTTGGATTTTAAACTTTGCTCAGACAAAAAAAAGCAATTTAATGGTGTCACTTTTGACTCTGGGAACATGTGATGTGCATTTGTTTTCCAATTTTCTGTCTCAAACAAAAGATTAATTGCTGAAGTTTATGCACAGTTTCATACAAAAGCAGTTTAAATCTGCTTAACAGGATAATAAAACAGAAAGGCAAATAAGTACATATATGAATAAACAACAAGAAGGAGAATGCTAAACCAAACAAAAATGCCTTTAAGGTGCTTTTAAATAAACTCAAGTCTAAAAATGCTGTAAGAAAATGAAGATCGCTTCATTGTGACCTGAGAGATCTGCTGGGTTTGTAAACTGAGAGCTTGTCTGATATCTACTGGGGAGGTCATTACGAGCTTAGAGGATCTTAAATCCAAATTGCAAATTTCCCCACTGTGGGACGAATAAAGGTTTATCTTATCTTATCTCTTATCCAGAAACGGGTTTTCATTGGAGGTTTTTCTTGTCCTGGTTACAACCATGCAGCAGCTTTCTGAATCAGCTCTGTGTGGTTTTAGCAGGAAGACCCGAAACAGAAGACTGCAGTATAGTCGAGCAAACTCATGACAGAGGCATGCGTTTGTTCCTCTGAGTCACACTGGGATTGAAAGCCTGTTATTTTTTGAGCTATTTCTCAGATGTTGAAAAGTGACCTCAGTGATGCTGATGATATGATTCTAAAAATTTTAATTGCCATTTGTAGTAACTCCTGCATAATAGTAATTCAGAGATGAATTGATAATGAAAATAATCAGTTGCTGCAGCCATAATGTGTAAATAATAAAATGTGTGTAATGCATTGGTTTTCCCTTGGTGATTAATCCTTCATCCCGATCATTGAAATGTTCACATGATAGCATCTGTCCTCCTCTTCCTCTTAGTTGACATGGAGGATGAAGATGGGACTTGTCTACTTGATGTTTTGTGGTGAGTGATTCTCACTTGAATTTCAACTGAATGAAAATGTTCCTGCAGATGATCAAAAGTAAGCATTAAACAAACTGCACAGGGCTTTGCCAATGCTTGCTATACAAGATTAAATGTCTCCAAGTGCCCTTGTTTTCATGTTCAAAGTCTTTGGTTTGCATGAAATATTCACCAACATGTAACTGATTTTGATTGTGATTTTAATCTCCGCCCTCTTTGTCCTCGCAGTGACCCCCAAGCCCTGAACGACTTCCTTCATGGGACCAATGAGGTAACAAAGGAGTCTTAAATAGAGAGGGACTCAAATAAGAAAATCAATAGTGCAAATGATGAATGTTCAATGGGAATATTTCTTGGCAAACTGTCGTGTGAGATTTGTAGACAAGGGCTGATCAGTGTGACATAGAATGATAATGTAATACTAAGTGCATTTCTCACCGTGACGTCGCGAGCCCAACCTGAAATCGTCTGATTTCATCCCACCAGCTGCAAACTGAAGACCTGCTCATTAACTCCTCCTCTGGGGAGCCCTCCCTCTTCGCAGATGCCCCGGTGAGTGTCTGGATCCACAGCCAGCAGCGTCACAACAACCAGCATTTTCCCCAGGAGAATGATTTATTTTCTCGGCTTCTGTGGCTGAAACTGCTTCCTGTTAACTCCTGCTAATCACACAGTTCTCCCCTCTTTTTCACTCTCTCTCCCCGATCCTGTCGTCTGTTCCTCTCTGTCTATCTCCTGATGTTTCTCCCTCCAGAGCCCCGTCTCTCTGCTGGGAGACGGCAGGGATTCCCCAGACACACCTCCACCTGGGTGCGTGGATCTGTCCTTCCTGGAGGAGGCCCTCCTGTCATCGCCGGAGGGTGGGGAAGACCCACAGGTGGTGCAGGGTGGGACACCCGTGGAGGCTGGATTCGAGGCAAAGAAGGGAGAGGTGGAGGAGGCGGAGGAGGCAGAGGTGGCCTGTGATATCCTCCAGCAGAGCCTGCAGGAGGCTGAGATCACGGAGCAGACCATGGCTCTGGAGGCAGGTCTGGCCCAACCCGGGGACAGCCTGTCCCTCTACTCCCCTGCCCCTCTCCTCTCTCCACCCACCGTACCATTCGTACCCAAGTCTGTGACCTTGCCCATCACCCCGGCGTTGCCCAGAGACACCCAGGCAGCAGTGGAACCTCCCCAGCCGTCCCTCCTGGCTGTCGGCCCAGGCTGCCCTTCTCTAAAACCTGCTGCCCCTCCTCAGCTGATGGGGCTCCTGCCTGGAAATGTGTTCCCTGCTGCTTCTCCAGAGACCTCCTTCTCCCTGAGTCCTGCCCAGGGATCCAGTATGATCATCCACAAGGCTGTTCCCAGTGTGACCAGTCGTCCTCTTATCACCCCAACCCTGAGAGCAACAGCAGCAGCAGCTCCGGGCATCGTCCTGCAGCGTGCCCCCCTTCCCATCCAACCCAAGCTGCCCATCAGCATTCAGCCCAGACTGGTTCAAATTAGCCCCAAGCCTTCTGGGCAAAAACACACCCCAGGACTCACGTTTGTCCCTGGGACTGCCTCGCCAAATATTTTACTCTCCCAACCTCCCGGCCAAAAGCCCACAGCTCCACCGCCGCAGACCACCCAGCAGCTCCCCAAACCAGTCAGCCTGCAGCTGGTCAACCAGGGCGGCTCCTTTGTGCTCCAGCCTCAGGGACTCTTCCAAGGCCAAAACCAGTTCCTTCTTCCAGGCCAGTGCCCTGTTACGATCTCCCAGCCTGCCAGTGCAGCTCGACCGCTGCTGACGGCCGGTCACCATGGCCCGTCGGTCCACAGCCTGACTCCCTCCGCCGGGCAGCTCGTAGACGGCTCTCAGATTCTAACTGTGCCCCAAAGACAGCTGAACTTCAGCCCCGTCTTCACCACCCCTACAGGGCAGCTAGCGCTCCGCCAGGCCACTGTGCTTTCAGGACCTTTGCAGCTACAGTCAGCGCCTCCTACTGTCTTCCAGATGCCAGCACAGCTGGCTGGAACCTACACTCCAGGAGGACAGGGGCAGCGAGCCACCCTGGTCCACAGTCCCGCTCTTGGAAACCACATTACCTTGATCAACAGTTCAGGGGTGCTTCCCCCAGATCTCACTTCCATCTCAATCGTTAATGGGCCTTCAGTAGTTCAGGGGCTGCCTTTTGCTGCCCAGGCCCCAGCTCCTCAGACAGGAGTGACAGAAGGACAGCTGAGCCTCCAGCAGGCCTCCGTGGTGCTGCTGCCAGAAAGAGCCATTCAGGAGGAGAGGACCAGCTCAGAGGAGACTTTCCACCAACTACCACAGGTGAGCTTCATGTATGTTATTTAGAATTGTGATAAACCGTGCTGGTAGTTTGAATATATTTTGCTTAATGTTGCAGCCATATAATCTTATGTTGGTTTCCATTAATTTCTATTCAGTTTGAAAATCTCTTAGCAAACTTGTCAATATTACGATGTCTGTTGTTTCTCTTGCTGTAGCCCTATGGACATGTTCTCCAGCACGTGTCGGTGCAGCCCACCTCTGCAGGGCTGCAGTCCTCCTCTCCTCCTGTAGTTACCGTCCTGCAGCCTCCTCCTGAACCACCTCTGGCCCCCGATCCAGCTGTGGAGATCCCCAAACTTTTGATTCCCCCGGCAGACATGACCCAAGTAGTGGAAGAGGTGACCCACTCAATGAGTCAGAACGAGGCCTTTATGCAACATCTGCAACAGGTCAGAGCTTCATGCAGATTTCTGACTCATATGGTTCTATGTAATGTTTGCCAGTCACTAAGGACCATTGCTGATGCAATTGAGAGTTGAAATGCAATAAAGAGGAAAATAAAATTGTCTCAAGTGGAGTAAAGTTAAACTAATTTAAAAAGAGATGGAATTCGAGTGCAGGTGCAATAACGCTGTGAGTTGTCCCAAGTTTAATAAAGGAAATTAAAGTGCATGAGAGAAAGTTAATCAATTTGAAGACACAGGAAGACATGAGAGTTTTAATTTGGATTTGAGAGTGTCTAAAGTTGGAAGCTGGTTCCATTTCTGTGCAGCAACATGGAACTGTCTATAAGATCTGTCTAACAGCAGCTGCTCATCTTCTTTCTTTATGTTTTCTGCCACAGCAAGCACTTAGTTCTCCTATCACATCTGAGTTGTTGGTCGGAGCGCTGCCAGTGGTGCCGATGGAGTCGCTCGCCTCACCGGTCACCAGTGAGAGAGAGACCCAGCCACAAACCCACACAGGCTCTGGTCAGGACACCTGCACTGTGATGTCTGACCAGCGTGTCGAAGCTTCTCCACTTCACTCAGACCCAGAGGATCCACCGCTGATCTGCTCCTCCCCTCCCATTCAGGACACAGAGAGACCAACTCCAACAAGTTTCTCCCCTCCGGCCGGGCCTCAGATCGCTCTGCCTGGACCTGAGAGTTCAGTTCCACAGATCACAGCTCCCCAGCCTCACGTCGAGCCCCAGGTCCAGTACCAGGTCCCTCAGCAGCTCCAGGTCTCACAGGCCTTATTTGCCCAGAACCAGGTGCAGATGCAGCCATCTGTTTCCCAGCCTCTGCCCCAGGTCCAGGTCCAGGCCCCCCAGGTCCAGGTCCAGGTCCAGGCCCAGCCGTCTGTTTCCCAGCCTCAGTCCTCGATCAACACTTCGGTCCACAGCAGTCCCTCCCCCCTGCGTGTCAGCGTCTCGGTGCCTCAGCAGCAGCCTGATCCCACAGCTGCTGGTCTCTCCAAAGGAGGAGACGACTCTGCTGCCCAACAGCACACACAAAACAGTGAGTTTCAATTAAAATATGACACAGAGCAAATGATTATTACCAGTATAACTAATCCTCATCAGCGTAATCACTGTTATAATTATTATGATCTGCAACACAATCATCATTGTCACCTCTGTCATCATCGTGTCCCTTTTTAGAGCCAACAGCTGCCTTGGTCGTGGAGAGTAAAGCGTTTGCTCTCGATGTCCATCCGCCCTCTCCTGCAGCCCAGGGTGTCCAGGTTCCCGGGCCCCCAGCTCACAGAGAGGGTGCCTCGGTCCAGACGAGCCAGCAGACCAACACCAAGGTGAGGAAACGCTAAGATCCATACACTTTAAGTTCAGTTAATTTAAGAAATAATAATTGAAATGTTTGATGCCAAATGTTCAATTAAATCCACAAAATAACAGAATGCAACATAAGTTTATTCCTCCATTAAATTATATTTAGGGCTGCATCTAATGATTCTTGTAGTTTTTACTTTAAAAACATGACTATTATATTATCAAAAAAGTTGCTTATGAATTTTCTGTTAACTGATTAACTCACTCATCATTTCAACTCTAATTATATTAACTTGTGTTATTATACACAGAGAACAACAAGTATTACAATTTGTGTAATGAGTCAAAATAATTTCCTCTGTGGATTACGCTGAATTGGCTGCAGGCTTGAAAAAGAGATGGCAGGCTTTGAAATGATTATTTGTTAAATGCAGCAAGCGTGTTATTAATGACTTGAAAATGTGCCCCTGTCTCCATCCTTTGATCTCATCCAAAATGTTCTGTGGCTGCCAGCTGGCAGGTCCTCCGGAGCAGCAGACAGAGGAGAGGCTCACACCAGCAATGCGCAGGCACAGGTAAAAGAACTCAGGCTGATGTTCTCTGATGCTGGATGAAACCGTGAAATAGAAAACTTCACTCGAGTTTGGACAAATAATCCTCTGCAGACTCGCATCAGCTCCTTTTATATATTGAATGAAATTGAAAATGCATTGAAAGTGATTGCAAATAGCTGACAAGCATTTGAAAACATGTCTGGAAACGTTAACCTCTGTGTTCGCACCACAGCCATGAATCTAACAGGCTACTCTGAACCAATATAAGAGACCTCTCGTGCTTTACTGAAATTTAAGAGCGAGAGAGAGAGATTTGTAGGTCAAGAGAAGAAGAGTTGGAGTAAAAGTAAAGGATTTTTACTTTTATCCTTCATTAAAAGGATTTAACTTTCAGCGAGCTGATGAGTACGAGCCTAAAGCTGACCTTTATCTCTTCAACAACTCGATGGCTTAGTCAGGATCATACTTGTCGTACTACTGGATATAATGTACTGCAAAGAAGATTTCTCACCTTTGTAATTATCAGCCAGTTACTTTATTCATTTATTAACAGTTGGCTGGTTTCACAGATTTGGATTAAGTCTGATCCTGCGGTAATTTCTTCCTCTAGGACTCATTTCACTGTCTGCTGCCGTTGCTTCTATGGTCATTAATACCACCTGTACATTATTAACAACTAGATTTCTACTACGTCTGATACTACAAGCACTTGCACTGAGGCTGGATTACCAACTGACTTGTGTCAAAATCTCATTACAACTTCTTATTTTTCTAGTTTATGTTGTGCTCACATGATGCATTTTCCAAATTAAAGTCATGTTTCATCAAAGTACCTCAAACTAACTGACAAACACAAAACCTGGAGCCAAGTCCAGTCCAGGAGTACTGGTTGGTTTCTGTGCAACATATAAAGAAGCTGCCATCTAGTGTGTGATTCGTGCACTTTGCAAATGTTTTGCCCCCAGACCAGTATTACTGCATCTGCCAATACTACTACTGCCTACTACCAATACCAGACACTACTACCATCACCATCACCACTGCTGATATTACCACAGAGTTTTCATGGTGTTCCTCAGGTTCCAGCAGCAGATCTGTTTGGACCACAGTGCGGTTCAGACCCCCTTCACCGGCCCGGCCTTTTCCACACTGAAGGACGCTGTTAGATGCCTGCTGCCATACCACACCTGCGCTGGTCACCTGCCCACTCAGGATGACTTCAATATAGGTTAGTGAGCTCTGCTTGATGACTGCACTGATGATTTATAAAAACCATCAACTGAAGACGCTTTGCAACATGGCCCATCTGCTGTAGTTATTAAAAACAGTGACAGCAGCTGGTGACTTAAGTTCTTCATCGATAAAAAAAGAACACATATGGTACTGGAACTCTGATATTAAATGACAAACATAAATTAAAAACATGCTACAAACAACCATCACGACCTGGGTGATACAGCATCTAAGTTATAATTAAAAACTGGTGCCAGTAAATGTGTCCACCTCTGATATATGGTGGATTATGTTACGTCCCGAGTTGGACGAAGGGAACACGACAACCTGAACAAAACAACAGCAGAGACAGAGACCGGCAGAAACTGTCTCTGATGGAAACAACAGCTCTGTGTGTCCTTCAGACCCCACAGTGGGGTGTAATCATTTCATTAAGAGTTAACGTGACTATGATGATGTTTCTCTTCTCACAGTGGACCAGGAGTTCGACACTGTGTCTGGTTTCCTGCTGAAGCGAACCAAGGACATGGTCAACAAATACAGGCAGCTACTGGTCAGAGAAGCCCAGGTAAGACACAGTACAGCCACAATAAGCTCTGCATCTAGTATCACTTCCAAAGCCAAACAGCATCACCAGTCCACTGGACGTCTTCAGTTAGTGAGCTACTTTTGAGAACAGGAATTGTTTGTTTATAAGGCCTCGTGAAACCCTGATTCCAAAAAAAGTTGGGACACTGTGTAAAACATGAATAAAAACAGACTTAGTTGATTTGCAAATGAACTGTGTTACTGACAACAGTGTTTCTGAGCCCGTGTTGGTGTTGTAATTAGGCAGTGAGATCATTAAAACAAACCAAATCCAAAGAGTCGTCTTCTCAGTGGTGTTTGGAGCAGACAGATGAAGCTGTGTGTGTGATGGCATGTGAACTGGTTTCCACAGCAGGAGAGTCCGTCAGCAGAGATGGTGATGCTGGAGCGTCTCTTCCTCCAGGCTGAGCGATGCGCTTTAGCGGAGGACAGACGGAGAGTCCGCAGAGACCCAGGTCAGTGTCCCAGCAGGAAACCATCATCATCGCCTGCTGTATTATGTGTGTGTGTGCATAAATGTGACTGGCTGCCAGCCTGTTTTTTTCTTTGCCAAGAAAGATGCACGATTTCAAATCCCAGGACGGAGGCAGGAAATATTGACAGGAAAAGTGAATTAGTGGCACTCTCTCGGTTTTTTTTCTTACAAAGTAATTTCGCCGTGCCTCAGACCGCGGCACTTAACCTCCATATTTGCTCCAGAGCAGCTCCCAGGTGTGAAAGTGTAATTAAGCTGTGTAAATGTGGAGCACGGTCGTGCTGAGAAAGACTCTGCATGATGACGAGAAAATTACACGTGAGAGGTTAAGAGCAAATTAAAGCAGGGTTGTTATGTTAATTAAAAAGTTGGAAAAGGGGAAGGAAGCTCTTGAAAACTGTTAAATGTCAGGCTTGGCTGCTGTTGGACCCTGGGACTAATATAATATATAAAATAATAATACAAAAATAGAACAGAAGCTCTTCTCATACAAATCGCAAGTGATAGTTGACGCAAGCTAAAACTATTTTCATCCACATTGATAGACATTGGTGCAAATGTGTGTTCATCCATAATTATTTTTTCTGTAATGATGACGTCTCTCCGGCTTTTAGAAATTCAAAATGAGTGATGTCGATCAATCTTGTGCTCATTTATCCCAGAGTCATTTATGATGGCCTTGGCTACATCAGCGTCTTCCCCCCACGGCGCCCACTCCTCCGGCTCCTCCCACCTGTACTCCTCTGGCAGCCCCTCCTCTCCACCAGCCTGGACGAGACTGTCCGACCGGCCCCCGGGACTGAAGACGTACCGCTCCAGCTCCCGCGGCGCTCTCAGGCTCACCATCAAGCAGGAGTCCGGCTCCCGTAAGGTGGTTCATAACTCGGCCTGCGACCCGGGACTCAAGAGGGACCACATGGGGCAGCTGACCAACGGCGGCGGAGCTGTGAACGAACGCCACTCTCAGGCACCCAACGGAGCACCCCAGCAACCTCAGCACGACGAGGAGATCTCCAACGGAGCTCTGCCTTGTAACGCAGCAGAGGAAGTCCAACAGACAGCACCCAATTCCAAAATAAAAGCTCCAAATCCTCTTTCTATGCCAGAGCCACAGGCTGGTTGCTTCGAGTTGCCTCCCAGAGATGTCAGCGCCCCAAAACTGAAATGCTACAGGTTGGATGCGTCGCCTCGGCCGGAGCAGCGGTTCAGCCCGCCGCCTCCCCCCCTCCAAGAGGACAACATGCTCAGTGAACATCTACAGAGTGCCATCGACAGCATCCTGGAGCTTCAGCGCCTGCAGGGCCCCTCTGCAGCCCCGACCAGGGCCACGTCGGGCCCTTCACTGGACCAGGCTGTCACCAGCATCCTGGAGGGACACCTGTGAGGTAATCTGCCCCGACAGACGTCCACCCAGACACAGAAACATCTGTCTGAGGCCGCGTGAGACAAAGGAAGGTGTACTTGACTTCTTATCTGTTCCCAGGACTAAAAGAGGTTTTGTTTCTGGGTTTCAGAGATTTCTTTTAAGGAACTGATTGTTTGAAAGAAGAGGGAGGAGGGAAAAAAATAAAGAGGCACTATAAAGAGATGCATACCAGACAACAGCACTATCTATAGTCCGATAGATGTTAGATACTTCATTTTGATGTACGTTTGTGGAAAAAAAATCTATTTGAATAGGAGCTATATTGTTTCAGTGGTAGTTAAGTCATTCAGAGGTTTACGACACTGGTGTAACCTTCATCAGCATATAGTATATAAGTAATAGTGAGGATAACGAAAACGTGGAGTAGACTGAGATTATTCAATAGTTTTTTATAAGATTTCTTTCAAAAATGTGAAGTTTCTTTTGCATAGTGCCAAGCTTCCAGGGTATTTATTTTGATAATCTGTGCCAATTGTGTTTCCAGATGAGTTGCATTGAGAAAGACAGCGAGTGTGCGACGAGTGTGTGTGTGTGTGTGTGTGTGTTTTTATTTGAATTGGTTTGCGTGGATCTGATGAGAGAGTGTGTGGAAAAACATTGCATCCTGCGACGGGACGGTACACAAAAACCCCGCAGGCTCCATCATCTCGGCTTATCGAATGAAACTCCAAAGAATTTGTGACTTGCTACATCCTGAATACACCAGCAAACGTCCATGTTGTGTCTCTTCCCACAAACTGGAGTCTGTCCATGTGAAAGCAGAAAGAACCCGAGGGGAACACGAGAAAATAATTAGGCAGAGTCGTCGCTTTTTTTGTTTTTAAGTTTGGACCCTTGTTGTCATTCATGCTGGAGTCTGACTGTGAAATATTTGTAGTTTTCAGAGATGGTTTCTCATACTTTATGTATTAACATGCAAGCAATAATGAGTTAGGGTTGTGAGGAGGAGGAGGTGCAGTGAGGAGGAGGAGGGAGGTCTTTGCTCGTCATTGGATGAAAACCAAGTTTGTTTTTCAGGAATGAGAGATGCTTATTTCGTCATCGAAGCTCGAGTAGTTTAGAAATTGTGTCTCGAGGGTTTGAGGGTCACTTGCAGCATAAGTGATCGTGCAAATGATCCAGTTTGAGAAAGAAAAACACCAAAACTGCAGTTGTTTTTTCACTGTACAGAACTTGAGCCTCTCTGCATCGTCAAACAGCCTTTGACCAAAAACTAGAGGAATCATCCGCTTCACATTTTCACTTTTAGGATTCTCTTTATTTATTAAGTTATTGGTTCGAAGCCTGCCGTACTAAGCCGAAGATTTATTTTCACGCAGCCATCGTGGAGCAATATGATTTTTTTACGTTAATGTGACAATCTTATTGGTCTGTGTGAAAACGTGAATTCTGAAAATACGCGAGAGAGTTGAGGTTGTTTGTATCGGTTGTACGACTCTCCCTCATGAAACTTGTGCAGAATATTCTTTGTAGATGGATTTTACCTTGAAGGTCGAAATGTTAAAGCTGCAAAATGTCTTTAATTTTTGTAATATAAATTGAAAATGTGCTTCAAAATTGCGCTTTTGAAGATACTGTTTGGGGTCAAGGTTTGACTCGCGAATTGGAAACGTTTAGAATATGCCTTATTTTTGATTCAGCGTACCTTTAAGGAAATGGAATCTGCAAAGAAAAGGTCATTAATGTGATGTTTTAAATACTGTAACATCTGGTGTTCTGAAATGCGAAAGTAACCTGTCCCTTCAAAAAGAAAAAAAAAACAACTTCCAGAGATTTGGGGCTAAATCAAACAGGCCTTCTCATTTCTTGAATCGATTGTCATTTTTTTTATATGTGAAATTGTCTTTTGTTGCAATGAACAAAAGGAGTTATAATATGCAGTAATTTAGTGTTGAAATCCTCTGCAGTAGGAGGGGTGGACACACACAAGAGGATTCAGATTTGATATTTTGGGAAACACACTTTGCTGCCGCTCTCATGTCTGGATGCCAAGAACAGAGGTTCATGGAGCAGCCAGTCAGCTCAGCATCAGGACTGGAAACAGGGAAACCTCCATCCTGGTTCTGTCCAAAGGTTACAAATTCCACCTTCCAGATCCTCTAATTAACACATTTAAAACCTGAATTGTAAAAATGACATCATGCAGTGTTTTGGGGAATTATGTGCCAAACTATTTCTTTGCCAGGAGAAGTGACTTTAACTTCAAGTATTGATGTTGATGAACCTACAGAACATCAGCTGATTCTTCCCCTCAGCTTTATGGCGCTTTGTATTGTCTTTCAGCTCATGTTTTGATTCACTCTCATAGTTTGGTTTAAGTGGAAAAAGCTCTAAAAACGGTCCCCGCTTAGCACCAAACAGCTGACAGACACAGTTAGAAACTGGCTGGTGAACATAGTGGAACATTTAGCAGCCAGATATTTCCATCAGGAGTTGGCAAAGAACAAAACACAGCTAAAAGACTTAGATTCACCAGGTGCCCAGAAACAAATTAGGAGTGCAATCAGAGAGCAGATTTCCGTCAGGTGTGTCTGAGGGCGTGTGGGTGGAGAGCAGGTGGTGCAGGACAGGCTGTGTGTCCAGTGTTTGCGTGAGATTAGTAGAATGAAGAGGAGACAAATGCAGATTCCAAAACCAGCAGCAATGTAAAATGTCAGTTTCAAAGTGAGAATGTCAGCAAAAGAAAGCACCAGCAGTAGCGTGAATGCCACATACTGTGTTCCTTGTTCCAAACTGGAGTCAGCAGTCAATGATGGTGTAAAACAGATCAGTCAGTAAAAGGGTTTTTTTCAAAAATAGTAAATCACTACAACCCTCCAGTATAGAGAGATGAATGTTAGTTAATGTTCATGTTCTGAGTCCACTGCCCACAAGACACTAAAGAAATCAGTCATTGCAAGTTCAAGTTTTTGATGGTTGACAAATGCACAGTGACAACAGGACTAACATGTTCATTAGTAAGCTGGCAGGTGGATTTTGTTTTTGGCTGTTTCCCGTGTTTATTCTGTGCTTCACACTGAACAGACGGACATGAGAGCGGTATCAACTTTTGTCATAATGAACTGCAAGAAAGCGAATCAGCACATTTTCCTTTAACAGAATGTGTGCCCAAATAAAAACAGGCACAAGTGAGAGTCTGAAAACCTGAAATCTTCAGGTGTGTTTCCACCCTCAGAGGTTTCACTGTAATGCAGTAAAGATGTCAGAGTGTCCTTCACAACACAGGATTGCACTCCTCGTCACCGCTGAACTTCTTTAAAGGGAAATTCCACCAAAATGTTTTTATTTTTGAAGAAAGTATTTCCTAACGTTCGCCCGTATTTCTCCTCTTTAATACTACAAAGACGCTCGAGGTGAAAGAAAAAGAAGTTCTCAAGTCGACTGTGGTGGAATCCCTTTCAATGAAGCAGCCTCATGTGCCATTGTTATTGTTGCATCATGTCTGCAGTGTCAAACACTGACCATTAGAAATGTGCTTAGTTTTGTCAGCATTTTAGAACAAAGGGATTGCATCTGCATGGTGAGCCATTTTGGTATTTATTTGTAAATGTGTTTTTATTTTTTTCTGACTGAACTGTGAAACCAGGGGAGCTCATAACTCTACACTAATTCAACTTCAGATACAAAACATTTGACTGACCGATTGTTCTGATGCCAAAATCAAGAGGCCTTAATTCAGCAAAACTAGATTGTAAAAAAATGTCATTCCTGACAAAAAAAAAAAATCCAACTGAAGACTCCTTTGACCTGAAAGTCACGAGTGATTCATATATGAAATGTTAAGAAAACCGCTTTTGTACTCATTTTTACAGACTATTTATTAAACTGTGATTTTGTAAGAAATAAAAAAAATCAAACAGTGAATGTGGTCGCGTCTGTATGTGAAGATGTGTGTTCACCAACAAGGCAAAGTCAGAGGATTAATACAAACATGAATTTTATTTTTTGTATCGTTCACAATTTAGGAAAACAAAACAGCTTTGGGGCTTACATCCAGGAAAATATGAATAAAGACAAAGCAGCTGCAGTGTAAATAAATTCATCACGCTCAAAAAGATAAATCTGCCTTGCAAAGGAGGGTGTTAAGTCTTAAAGGTAATTCTCAAAATCACATTCGAGTTGGCACCTTTTCTTCACTGTGCAGTTTGGATTCTGTAAAATGACGTCGTAGTGAAACAGCTGTAAATGAAACGAGGTCATGTCCTGATGCTGTGACTCCAGTCAGGTTTGGGGATTAAGAGGCACATTAAAACATGAGCCATGGAGGTGTCCCAACCATCTGGAGAACCAGCAGCATGACATCAACATCCAGAGTTTAAATGATCAACTAAACCAGCCAACTTCACTGTGGTTAGTATTTGTCTCCCCCTGCAAAAAAACAAAAGCTCTGAGATGGAGCACATTCAAGCCCAAAGGCACCTTGAGACCAAACTGATCTGTTCAAACAGGGTAAAGATGATATTTGATTTCAAGATGCTTCTGGGAAATTCATCCTTCATCCATTGACTTAAAACAGACAATAGACTGAAAATAAAAGCAGGGTGAAGTGCCACATAATTTAAGGTCATATTAAAATGACCCTCTCTCTGCAAAGCAAGTCATTTATTCTCAGACTGATGGAGGTAAAAGCTGCTAACCTGCAGGGGGAGTGGGAGTGTTGATCAAATTTAGGGGGAAATTAAGAGCAGGCTGTAGCTTTTACTAAAAATCAGTTCTTACATTTCAGTATTTTAACTTTTTCATAAATAATTATTCATTTTTCATAATAAAAAAGTGGCCATATGCAACATCATCATGTCCACCGTGGCGTTGTGGAGTTAGTGTTTTTCAGATTCAGTGCTGGATATCTTCTCCACAAGTGGAGTTTCTGCTCAAGTTCATTTAGTTCAGTCAGGATCCAGGTGGCAACCTAGCAGCATCTCACTGGCACTCAGGTCCATGTGTGAAACGTAGTCCATCGCAGATCGAGTGTCTTCACTCACACACTCATCATGGCCTCGTTAACACCAGAGTGGTAACTTAACAGCCACCACATGCTGGTAACATTTCGGTCCCGCCTGGTAGATTAGTTCATTCATCTGCTCAGTAAAAAAAGCAATTTGGCTTGTAAAATTGACAGAGTGGCTGTGGAAGTTTCAAATCCAACCGGCACTTTGTCCGGCAGATGAGATAATTCAGTTTCCTGTCCTGGTCTGGAGCTGCTTGTGGTCCTTGCGGAGACTGACAGTCAGTTGAGTTTGATGGGCAGGTCCTCTCCGTATTTGCGGAGGAACTTGCTGTGGTTGTGGTCGACGGACCAGAGGGGAGGGAGGTGACGAGGCCGCATGGTGGTGAGGAAGTGCTGCCTCCAGCGACGCTCCAGGTCCATCAGGCCCTGCAGGCCCTGCTCGGCATGTTCTTGCACCACCTTCAGACCGTGAGGCACGTACGCCTTGTTGAAAATCCTTCAGGGGAGAGAGGAGCAGTCAGGAGAGTGCAGATTCTGTACAATGCACTCACTGCCAGGAAATCAACTGAACCAAACCCGGTGCCGGTGGGAATCGGGAAACGTGACGCCAACTTTAGAGGAAGACCTCAGTAATATAGAAGAAGTCTGTTTTGTCAACAACAATCAAAGACTATAATAAAACACCAGCAGGCTGTGATCTTTCCTTTAATTCATCACATGCCACGGTGACAGAGGGGCCCTTCACAGGCCGATTAACATCTGGAGCATCAATAATGTCAGATGAGATCATTTTGTGCAACCAAACATGCGGAGCTATAAAAGATAGTTTTGTTGTAGATATATGTGGATAATAAAATATAATCAGTTGCTCTTTGAATTGCTCCCAGGGACAAATAAACTTCTTTGAATTGAGCATCTAAGACACATTACGCATTCATTTCTATAAGATATGAAAGACATTAAACATTTCCAGACTACACACATAGTTCAAGGTGTGCCTGCTTCTCATTGGAAAAAAAAAAGAAAATCCAATCACAGTATCATGAAACTAAAAGATTATGAGTATAATTGAAACTGAATTCCACACAAAAAGACTAAAATATGACTCTAAACCAACCACAATTTTCAGTAAGCAACTAAGAGTAAAACTAAGTTTAATATTCTTGCCAAAATCAACACTGCTGTGATAAATGAAATTGTTTTGTTTGAGTGGAGTCCAAACTCACCTCGTCTCCAAACTAGCAGCCTGCTGCAGCGCCTCGTCTGTCAGCTCCTCCTCCTCGTTCATGCTGAGGAAGCTCTTGATCAAAGCCTGCAGCTCCTCTCGTCGCTGCTCTGGCAGTCCTTCCCCGGCAGTGAGCAGAGCCCGAGCCGCCGAACGTACCCGCCGTCGGTCCGAGTCCTCCAGCAGGCGAACTCCCTCCTCGCAGCCCTGAGGGGCGGCGAACTCTTCAGCCAGCTGCTGCTTCAGGAAGCTGTCATGCACGTTGGAGGCGGCGTGGCAGCTGGTGCAGAGCAGCAGGATGTCGTGGGAGTTGTGGTCCTTCATCTCGGTGGGAAAATGCCGTCTGTACTCATGCGGCACAATGTTTTTCCTGTGCGACCAAAGGAAAATATGAGTTAATCAGATCTGTCATGTAAAAGTGTTGCTCCTCATTGAATTATTCACTTTCAAATCTTATGCTAAGTCATGTTTTTCAAAGGGTTTTTATTGTGCTGTCTGCAACGGAAATCTTCAGTTTAAGAAAATGAAACACACCTAATGTCTGGTAGTCCTGAAACAATTAGTCAAGTGACAGTTCATGCATTGATAAAGGATTGCTTATCAAAATAGTTAACTGTATGAATGATTAAAAAACTTTTCAAATTATTCATTTCTAGTCTAATATAGGAATTTACAGATTTTCCTAGCAGAAAAGAGCATCCTCCATGTCAGATGAACTTAGATGAATTAAACTGTAATGAAATGTCAAACCTGATGTAGGAATCTGCTTTGCCGCACACCACACACAGATTCTCCTTCGCAGTGAGATAATAGTCCTGTTGGGAGTCGGGGCGTCCTGACGGCTCAAACAGCAGCCTCACTACAAAAGGATCTTCACTCTGGAGCACTGGGTCAGAAACAGAGATAACATAAATTATATATCTTTAGAGATGAAAATGCAGAAAAGATTACTAGTTGATCAAAGTGGAGAGTACCATGCCATCATCACCAGGCGTGTTTGAGCTGCCTTTCTTAGTTGTTCATCTGACTTAACAGATGCATTTTAATTTTATTAAATGCAGGTGTCTTCAACTGCAGTAAAGCAGTTTGTGCTTCATGTAACATCAACCCTCAAGCTGAACGATATGTAAAATCATATTGCATACATGTGCTGCTTTCACTATGTGGATGTTGTAAAGAATGTGTTAGCTGGACCCTGCAGATAACGTTCTTATTTCATGTGAATTTTCCTACTGTACGAAAGAGGGAGATATTTCAAAAGGCAAAAAGCTGCATGTTGTAGCAGGACATTATGTTTTAATGTTCACACGGAGTTATCCAGTGTACCTCCTATTCCTTTATCTAGGTACCATTTGGCTTTCTTCTTGTCGCAGGTACACAGAGGCTGGTCATCTGGAGCGTGGAGGAAGCAGTTATCATAGAGAGGAGACTTCCTGCAACAGAGAGAGACAGAGGGGTTGATTTTGAATTTGCATCAGTTGAAAATTTTTTTTCTGTAAAAAAAAAATTAATAGGTTCATTGAATTTATTTCATTTCATTTATGAAACAATATTGTACAGTTGAATAAAATACATTAAAAAGTGTGGTACTGGCATCTAGATTTTAAATTACATTTGGGGTTTTTTTCAGACAACAATGAATATAAGCAGATTCATTTTAGCTGTTGTGGCAAACTGTCTCTTGGCTTTGATACTGTGTAGTCCTTCCTCACCTGGCAGAATAGCCCACACCCAGTGGTTTCCTCTTGTTATTCTTTCGAGGGTCTGGGACTTGCTGATCTCCAGACTCTGGGCTTTCATAAGTGGGTGGTTTTCGCGTCCTCCGCCTCTTCTCTCCATCAGCAGCCCTGTCGTCTCTGTCTCCTCGGCCCCTAAAGGGCACATCCACCAGGCCCTGGCAGCAGGCGGCCAACTCGGAGTAAGAGCTCCCGCTGGAAGAGGCGGGACTGGTTTCAGAGTGGAGGCCGAGGAGATAGAGGAAGAGAGCGATGGAAACTTGGGCATCTCTGGCAGCATAAGTCATCTAGAGAGAACAGATGCAAAAATTTAAAGAAGAAAACAGGAAAGAGTAGTGAAGTGAGTGAATCCCCTGCTTCTGGGAAGCATTTCCTCCCCAAACAGAATTCCCATTTCAATTTTTTTTTAATGATCTCCTTGATGTTACTCAACATAGAAACATAAGAAAGGAAAAAATTTTGTAGTGATGATTCAACCAATTCAAAGTTTCATACCCATCCAAACTGTGGAAGTACTCAATTCACCGAACACTGTCTATATAGAAAATGAATGTGATTTGTGGAATCAGGAAGATCCAAAATAGCTCCGACCGTGTCGCAGCTCTATACTATCTTTGACTGCTGATTTATTCACTGAAGCAGATCTGAAAAATGAGACGTCTAAATAAGAGTGCTGTAATACAATGAATCACCACCTGCTCTAGTGTCAGTTGATCTGCTTCCCAGTCACTGCAGCGCAGCTCCAGGGATTTATCTAGAGATACATTCAACAGATCTGCTGCCAAAGACTTCAGACTCAGGCCATTATTCACCGTAGCAAGCCTGAAAAATGAGACAGAATTTTAGAGGATCGTTTGCAATGTACATCCATATCACAATGTGACTTACATCAACAAACAAGAGGGAAAAGTCTTTTGCTTTTTAAGGACACTGGCATCGAACAGCAACAAACAGATTGTACCTTTGTCTTAAGGCAAGGTAGCGCAGGTCAACTGTGCACGACAGCGACAGACCGTGGTCACGTGTCAGACGTTTGCCATCTTCATAGCAACCAACTCCAACTTTCAAAATGTGTGGGTCTCGAAGGACTTCCATTAAGCTGAGAGGGAACAGCTTCTGGTCACTGCGAAACGCCAGAAGCCTCACCAGGACACACAGGCCTGAATACGTGGCCATCTGTAACAGGGAGACCGCAGAGGCTCGGCCTTTCACAGACGCCTGCAACAGGAAACAGCAGCCACATCAGAAAAAAAAAAACTGAATTTGAAATGTTAAATGTGCATGTTGGTTGTGAAGGAAAACTCCTCTGTTCTGACATTCTGACACTAGTATACAATGCCAAATGGGATATGAAGAGTATTTTAGGAGTTACTTGTCATTTGCTTTTTCACCAGGTATGGTGATTTACATTTTGGTGAATTGCTTTCTGGTCTATCCGGTAACTGTCACTGGAGCCACTGGTATACAGGTCGATTTTTTCCCTGTATGGCTATAAACATGAGCTTAAAGGGGTGACTGATGCGTATGATGAGAATATTGGTTTGATTTTGTGTAGTTTAAAGAAGCCAGACAGGAGAACCAAACAAATAAATCCAAACACAGAGAACAATGCTGCATCATTCAGAATGGATTTTTCCCCTCTTCATAAATAAAAACATCCAAATTTCTTACAGATTACGGTCTTTACCCATTCACAGTCCATCCCCAGCACAGGAAAGACTGACAACTCCTTCTGCATCAGGGGCCACAGCTGCTGCCACTCCTCTTCAGAGCTCACCATCACTGGTTTCACCCTCAGCAGTTGTTCAAACGATGGTATCTGTACAGCAGGGGGCAGTTGTGTGGTCTGACACTCCACAGCCTTGAACTCTTTCTCCTGAAGATGTGGCAGTTGGGTGTATTGAGACTCCAAAGCTGTAAACTCCTTCTCTACAGGACATGGAGCTTCCACAGGATCAGCCACCTTCTGGTTGGAAGGCAGCCTCTTCCTCTTTGTTCGGTAAACACGCCATATGAGGAGCCCTCCTAACGTTGCCCCTAATACGGCTGTTATGACAGCGGTTACAGGCCCTCGATGAGACATGATTTGTAGTGATCTTCAGCTGGCTGAAAAGTGCAAACCTAGAGCCAAAAACACATAAGCTCAGTTGGTCTTCAGTGGCCAGATCTGCATGTCTGATGCAGCGTGTTTGTTAATAAAAAGGTGAGTGAAGTTTTACCTTTCCTGTGTCAGTGTGATCCCATGTAAACCTGGCTCTGTTTCTGTGATCTGGGCAGGCACTGCATCTCTCTGGAACAAAAAAGGCAACACCACAGGTCCTTCATTCATTAATAAGCAATAATATCAAAGCTTTATCCATGATTTATGTTATCCAAATGCAAAACTTCTTAATATCGGGACAGTACACCATTTTAATTCAATGTTGTTTAATAGGCAGATAAACTTCTTATCAAACCATGATCATCTGCAAGTTATCGTGGAAAAGCCTGGAAACCCACGGCCACATTCACTGTAATCATACCACTGTTACAATAGAAATCTTAGCTATATTATCACGGCAAGCATTTTTAATCACACTTTTATTGCACCAGTAAGTTTGATAGTTATTACCTAACAAGGTGCATCTATTGTATTTAGACAAATTCTAATAGCTGTGATCTCAATGTACCTAAAAGTGCGCCCTGTCAGATTTTGTTATTAACGACATTAGAAGGACCAGATATTAACAGTTGAGGGGTTTGTGCTGTGCAGACACTACAGTTTCTGCTATCACAGCTATCAAAATATGTGACCCCTCTGTGTCATGTTGTCAAATCTTTTCTGTAACTTACAGCTATTAAAACGTATGACCCCATCCACTGTTTGGCAACAGCCACCAAAGCATGGATTAATCTGCTAGTATGTAAAAGTAAAGTGCACAATAAGCAGCCAATAAGTAAAGTATGTATTGAAGTATGATAAAAAATAAAGTTTGCAGTGACGAAACGGACATTCCTAATTAGGTCAAAGGACTTAATGGGTCACAGAATTTAGTGTCACAAGTTGTGTCATGTTAGCTACTTCGTTAGCCACTTTTCTAATGGTCGCCATCTACGTTTTGCTCATACAAGTTAAAAGACTGACAGCAGCACTCGTTCAACTGAAGTCTTAGTTGTTGCATGACTGAGTTGGAGGGTTCATATAAGTTCATACTAGTTCATACAGAGGACCAAGCTCTGGTGGTTGCTGTCATTCGACCGTTGAAGTGAACGTCAAACCACTAGCATTAGCAGCACAACTTCTGCTAACGTTGAATGTCAGCTGTGGCATAACAGCGTCCAAAACTGAACCGGGTTACGTTTCCCACTCAAATGGAAATTTATTTTAAAGACAAGTTAGGCGAACATTAGTTTCTGACATTATTCTGGTTAGTTTTTCTCCTTAAGACAAAGTTAAACCTACGTTAGCCTGGTTAGCCGCTACAGCTAGCTGGTTAACTTGCTAGCTCGTCACCTCTGGGCTTGCGTTTAATTTAATACATCACTAATTAACAGCGGATTGTTAATTCTGTAGACTAATATGTGAAGTTTGAGTCTTACCTTTACGTTTTTAACCAACACAACGCCAGTTTCACACACATGTACACCTGCTTTTCTTTAATGAACTGGACCGTCTTCCGGGCTCCATTTATAAGGACGCTGCTGCACCAGGACGCAGCTCTGCCGCCAGCGCCACCTGCTGGAAGGACGGAATAACAACAGGAAAGACCAACGCAACAGAATCACTGCTGCATCCACGCAGGAGACCATTTAGTTAACGTTTTTATGATTTAATTATTCTGAATGCAATACAATTGCATTTTACCTGCTTTACTGATGTCTACTGTTTAAGTGCAAAGATGTGAATTGTCAGTGTTGTCAACAGAAAATAATCTGTCTACTCAGTTGTAATGTTTCTTGTTTCCCTTGAAATCCATTCAATACTTTTAACTATATTCTGCATGTGCTTGTGCTATGGTTGCAACTAACCATTGTTTTTATTAGATTATCTGACCAATTATTTTTTTCTCAATTAATGTTTAATCTATGAAATACAATAAATAATGAAAATGTCCTTAAAAGTGTCCATAAAAGAGTCCAAGATCCAATCTTCAAATTTCTTGTTTTGTCTGACAATAAAGATTTGCAATCATATAAAACAAAACCCCCCAGCAAATTCTCACATTTGAGGAGCTGGAAGAAGTGAATGTCATTTTTAATAAATATATTAAATAGTCGACCAATTAATCGACAAAGTGTTCAACTCAGGCTTATACCCCAGGGAGTGGTACCAGTTTCATTATAAGTGTTAATGGATTTCATTAGAAGTTGTTTACATTCAAAAAATTATGATTCACTCAAGAAAACAGACCACTTTTTCCTCTACCACCATCAATTTATTCAATCTTTTAGCTTCAACCGAAGAAGTGGAATAAAGTAATGAAATAATTACAAAATGGAAAAATAGATCAGATAATAGATCATATTCACAGGTTTGATTTAAAAAAATAAAAACATGACAGAGAGAAATCAGACAGTGAGAGATGAAACCATTTTTTATCTCCCTGTAGTTTTCTGCTGACCGTCAGAACCGCAGCAGGCTAACGGAGGTCAGGGCAGGTCAGCATGCAGCCTCTCAGCTACTGCAGCACCACAACTGACTAACCCAAGTTGATCAAGGTCACCTGTGAGGTCTAATCATCTACTTTAGTGCTTGTGCAAATTAAAAATTTAGAAATCAACTAGTTAAAAAAATAATATAAGAGGTGGAGAAACAGGAGATGACTCATCCTACTGTGTTAAATAAAAAACAAGATCGTTACCACACACAAAAAAAAGAATGACAATGAAGACAGAAGTAAAATGTTAAGTACTGATGTGTACTAAACTATTAAAAACTGAGCACAGGTAAGAGAGGCAACCAGTTGGGCACCACCACCATCGCTAGGTCCACATTGATTGTTGCTGCAATGACACCCTATTTACAGAGAGATGCTTTGCATCCAATCATAGGATGCAATAAACGGAAATAAAGAGATTTTTCTTCAAAAATAAAACAATAAAACAAACACAAAAGTAAAGCAGCTGTCCCTTCACAAAATCTCTTTACATCACATTAAAAATTAGCACTGCTGTGAGCTGTGTGTACAGTATAGATTCTTTATAGATATATATATATATTTATGTATAATATATACGGTCATTTCTTGTATACACGAACAAGAACTTGTCTCATTGTAGCTAGCCTGTGCCTTTGGCACGATTACTTACAACTCTTCTGTTAGATTCCAAAGCTATTTAAAATATACTTAATGCATAAAAATAAAGATTTTGGCATTGTCTCACTCTATTCTTCTGATTGGGAAGTTATTAATGAGAACTTCTCATCTGGAAGCTGAGTTCTCTCAGTGCTGCAGTTCCTCTGCCAGGTGAGGGAGGTCTCGTCCTGTCAACAGGGGGCGCTGGGAGGCGAGCAGAAGCAGGCAGGGGACGGGAGCCACCACACCTGGGTGGGTGGCAGGGGGCTGACTGGGGGCTGGGTGTGGCTCTGCACAGATATTCCACAGGGTAATGATGACCTTGCGCTCCACAGCACAAACAAAACAATACAACCAATGCTAATGAAATGCCTGGGGAGCTGCACCCGTGTTAAAAGCAACCTGTTTTGTTTTTTTCTCCCCTCACTACTGTGCAGAGTTCTGCTCCCTGCTGATTCACCCGTTGCTCTCCACTGTCTCCCAGATCTTTTCAGCCCTGCTGAGCTTGTCCACTGAAACCGAGATGAAGAGAGACAGGAGGACGTTCCCCTCTCTTCTTTAGTCACCCACCTGCTCCCTCAACTAAAATGGCCTCATTATTGTCCAGTCCTTTCTAATCTCAAACACAGTCTTCAGAGCTGAATCTCAAAGGTTTTGTGCAGCTCAGTGGAGAAGGGATTTGTCGGGGAGGGTGTGGTGCGCTGGCGTGAGCGGCTCTCCAAGGCTGCCCACTGGGCCTCAAAGGCATCTTCCTGCGGCTGTGGGAGCGGCTGGGTGGCTGGGGAGGATGGAGCGAGTTGGGACGGAGCAGCCCAGCTGTCTGCCCCATTGAAGGTCACACTGCCATTAGATGGCTGGAGGGGAGCAGGGTTCACTGCGGTGGACTGTGGGGGTTTGATGAACGGGCTGATGTTACCGACAGGCTGGACATCATGCTGGGGTGTTGTGGAGGCCGGGACGGGGAACGGCTGGGGTTGCGTGGCTGAGCCGAACACATTAGCCACCATCTGTGAAGGAGTGATGCCGACCACAGGCACGCTGGGCTGAGGGAACGGCAGCCCGTTTGGCATCGGGTAGGAGGCTGGAGCCTGAGCGTGGAAGGCCGGCTGGCGAGGGGGCAACATGGGCACGGCAGAGGGCAGAGAGGACATGAAGGCCACCGGGGGAACAGAGGGAACAGAGGCCACAGGCATCGGTACAGGGGCAGTGAACGGCGGCTGGGTGGGAGGCGTGGCTGCTGCCATGATTGGATTAGGCTGCGGAGCTCGGACAGACTTAGAGACTTCTTCTAACCACCGGTCAGCTTCTGATGGTGTGCGTTTGTGGGAGGGCATGGCTGGGGAGGACGTGGGTGGGGCCACTATCACTGGAGTCGGGGATGACCAGTTACTTCCTGTTCACAGAACAATACAGACAGTATATCAGTGAGACAGAAAGAAATAAGGGTTGCAAGTTGCAAATAAAAGTAAAGATCATCCCAGTACACAGTTATTGTTGGTTTAAAGAACAAGATTGAAATTTTGGGAAATATGCTTTTTGGCTTTCTGTCAGAGAGTTAAATGAAAAGATTGTTACCACTTTCGTATCTGTCTGGCTACAGCCAACATAGCCTTAGCTTAACTTAACATAAAGACTACAAACAGAGGGAAACAGGCTCTATTTGAAGGTAATAAAATCTGCCTACCAACACATCTAAAGCTCTTTAATTCACACAAAAACTCAGATGTAAGACCAACAATTCACCACTTTACACATGATTATGTATTATGACTATTCCTTGACAGTGGTATTAATTTTCTCATCCAACTCTCCACCAGAAAGCCACTAAGCATATTTTCCAAAATGTCAAAACCTTTGCTTTAAGAAAGTCTTGACTACAACTCAGTAATTGTTAATGTACAAAGAAGGTACAGGAACTTGTCTTTGTGTCACCAACAACTTACTAAGATCCAGTTATTGTGTTCCATCAAGGTACACTGTCCCTATCACTAATTTTTCATTTCAATAGTAAACCTCTCTGTGAGCCTCTCTGAAGTGCTGCTTACCTGGCTGTGCTGAGGCCGGGGCCCCTGCTGGGGTCTTAGCCCAGGGGTTAGTGTCTCGAGCAGGCAGAGCGGGGGGCAGAACTGGGGGGTTAGCAGTAGCAGCAGCAGGAACAGAGAATGCAGGCGCTGTGCCGTTCACTACAGCAGATGAGAGACAGAAGCTAGTACAAACAAGCTTGTGTGTCGGGTGATGTTGAGCAGTCTTTTGTTAGACATGCACAATATTACCATGCAGTTAATTAGCAGTCTTAACGAGCGTTGATCCCACATTTAAAGTCAATATTTACAAACGTAGTCAGGAGAAAATGCGAGCAGGCACATATTCCCTAACTGCACATTTAAACTGCAAGCAACACGATCATCACTTGAAGTCTATTGTTTCCTACAGAGCTGAATGACAAGGAAATTCAGCCAAAATGTGGGCAATACACAAGAATGTTGGCCAAGAAAATTTGGCTACAGATAACTTTTGGCGGTCTTCTGTAGCGACCAACCAATCTATTAGTGCATGCTTCATCTCTCCCCTACTGTTAATCGCAGTTTTTCCTGACAAGTGCAACCACTCCCCCCATCACAGTCATTCTAAGTTGAGATCTCTAAACCTGTATTTTCATAACTTCCTCAATTAATGCTACATAATTAGCAATTTCTTGCAAGCAAGCTTGCATGAAACCTCACCACAGCTAATAACAGAGCAACAAAAATATATGCAATTTGACCAATCAATAAGTTGACACACATGTTAGATATTAAAGCTGTAAGAAGAGGTTCTGTCGGTGTTACCTGGTGCTACAGGAGACTGTGGGGATGAAGCTGGTTTGGGCATTGGTGCTGAGGAGAAGGGGTCCTCTGGGGGTCCACTGAAAGCTGAGGTGATCTGAGTGCACAGCGAACTGATGCTGTCACCTTCACCTTCTACCTCAGGGACTGGAGGGGAAACACCAGAGAAGAGTTAATAGAAGCAGACATAAAAGACAAGTCTGCATTAGAAGAAAGGGCAGCATTCATCTCTGGGAATTTGTTCATGTAATCGTTGTTCAACAACTACAATAATCAAAAAAGCTCAAGAAAAAGATATTCTTTGGTTCTGATTTTCATTCATCTTTAGGTTATCAGCAGGTGATGTAAACAACAAAGAAGCTGAGGACAGTCAGACAGTTGGTCAGGATCCCAAACTGACCTGTGTTCTTGATGGGGAAGTCAGACTTGCGTTGCATGGTGGACGGCAGCTCGTTCATGCGCAGTGACAGCTGTCGTTTGAAGGGAGAAGTCTTCTGACTGAGGGCCGGGAAGCCTCTGAAGGAGCCCTGCCTGGCGATAACATCCGCCGGTGCGTGTCGGCGTGGTATCGCCTGGGGTCCCAGGGCGGACACAGAGAGAGGCGGGGAGGACGAGGGGGATGGTGAGCCTCCCGTCTGGTGTGCTGAGGAGTTTGTCACACTGGTGGCTGAGTTCCCAGCGACGTTTACATCTGTCTCTGCTGTTAGGAGAAGGGCAATGTTCAAGCAATGAAGCAACTATGAACCAATGAAGCAATAACAGCTGAAAGTGGCTGAATCATTTCCCAGGTCAGGGAATAACAGTCTTTAGGAGGGACTCTATTTATGGACCTTTTTTAGCATCCTGTAGCTGCCTCATGACTTCCTCCCGCTCTGCCGCCTCTGTTGCTGTAGTAACGCGAAACGAGCCCTCACGGGTGAAAGTGGTTCTGTTGGCATCAAAGGTTGCTGTGACCCCACACTCCTTCTCCCGTTTCTGTTTTCGCTCCAGACAGGCGGCAAATGCACAACCCACAGCATGACTGAGACGCTCTCCCTGATAGACACAATGCAAAAAATGGGACGGGATGTGTAAACAGTCTCTGAACATGTTCTCAATATCACTTAATACTAAATAGTATTTGAGTATTGGAATCAGTTCTTACTGAGTCTTTAATGGCCATAAAACAATGGCAGATCCAGCGTCGCGTGGTGCCGTCCCTGCAGATGTAAGAGAACGCCCTCTCAAAGTTACGGTCTGGAGCGCAGAACGACACCTTCTCTATTGTCTGGTCCAGAATCAGGTCCTGTAAAAAGCATTTTCACCTCATTATAATGAGCTTAAAAACTATGGTCGGTGTTAAGTGACACTCAATAGAGTCAATTCAAAACCTGGGCTGAATGATTGCACAGTTAACAGTTCTTCAATGTGAAGGATTGGCTTCAAGAGTGCTCAAATAAGATGAAACTACTACCAGCTCCAGAAGCACTTCAGTGCACCTGACCCTTCTGTCTGACCAATCCAAAACCCCCGACCCACACAGAAAAGCACCACTGAAAAATAATGTTTCACACATGGAGGAATCCTGGATTCTGGCACTTTTAAAACTTTATTCCTTATTACTTTTAGGAGAATATAAAAACAGCCAAAGATTTAATTGAATAAAGTAATACCAGGTCACCAGGGACAACGCGAGATCCTGGACTTCTTAACAGTATTTTCAGAAATGTTCCAATGATTCCAATCGTTCAGATCTAAATTAAACTTGAACATTTTCGGTTAATAAAATAACATTTCAGACATTTTCAGACACAAAAACATAGACACAGAAGTGAGCCCACTTAACCTCAGAGAGTCAGGTTCTTTTAAATAATACTAAACTGATAGTCAAACATTTTGTGAATCAAAATTTCTGTGATTGCCTGCCTGGCTGTGTTAACAAGGATAACTGATTGATAGTAATCAATACCAAGGCAGTTAATGGCAAACTTAAAACACTAATAGATTAAAAAATAATGGTCATGAAATGTTAGTCCACATATGTGAGAAACAGCTTCACAGAAATCATGAAACACCACCAGCACTGACGATCACACAGCATCCAGTTCTCTTAAAGCTGTGTGGGTTTAATGTAGTACCACTTGTTTCCAGCAGGTGGCAGTGCAAGCTTTACTATACTGATATCTGCTCCTGCAGGTGCACTGAGTACATATTTCCAAAGAGGGCCTTTTGCAGGTCACTAGAGCAGAAGTATACAGCAGCTTCACTATCATTATTGACTGCTGGAGCTCAGCAGCTTCCGCCTTTACTAAAGCCACGTGTACTTCCTCTGGTTGCTCTTTCTTTTTGATCAAGGTGTTTCCGAGCCCGTGAGAAGGGACTGAAGAGAAGTATTACCTTTGTTTTGTCGTCTACAACGCGAAGACCATCTGCCGACACCCACAACACAGCCCGCACTGGCTTCTTCCCAGCCTGCAAACAAAACACAACAGGAACAGGTACGAGTGAGAAACAAGGGAACTTTTCCAGTCTTTCTAAGCCCCAATAAAATGACTTCTCTTTGTACCATTCCTTGTTACCTATTCATAAGAAAAACACTCAACACACACACAAAGCACACCTGCAAATTAAGAGAAAACACCAGGTAAGAGACAAGAGAAGACACAAGTCGGGAGTTGTTTTTCTGAGTGCTGTGCCATTCAGTAGTACCCAAATTTAATAAAAGAAACAAGAAGGTTGGTATGAGAATAGGTGCGCTGATGCAGTCGACAGTGGTTGGTTAGAATAACAACAATAAAATATTTGTGTGTGCACGAGAAGAAAACGTTCATTCACACAAACTGTTCATTGTTCCATTCTTGGTTCGTGGAAGAGGGGCTGAAGGGAGAGAAGGCACGCCTGTTAATACAAAAAAAAACCCTCACACACACACACACACACACACACACGGAAACACAAAAAAGTGCCCCGCCCCACCCTAAACCACCCCACCTGCTCAAAGACACATGCATCATTGTGTTTGTCTCTCTCCAGACAGATCCCCCCTCCCCACCGTGTATGAGTGTGTGTGTTTCTTCCAGCCTACAGATCAAAGAGTGAAGTGTTATGTGAGAGGAGAAAAAATAATGATAATACTCATAATAAAAAGACACACTCAGACACACAAAGCAATAACTTACTTTTGCAAAGAATCCTTTGAAGAATTTCCTGTCCTGGAAGTGGATGTGGTAAAAAGGGAGGGTGGGTGAGAGGGGTGGAGGAGACGGGGGAGGAACAAGGCATGAAAAATGTTACCTAGGAAGTCTAAAAATTGTCTGGAACCCACAGGAAGGGATTTGATTTGGGGTTTTTTTGGTGGTGAAGCCGGGTTATGAGTGAGTGAGTGAGGCAATGGATCAGGTAACTCTGCATGATTCCACACTGATGGATGTTTTGATGGGTGATACTGTGGTTGTTATTGTCTTATTGTTAGTACTACCACACTGGAAGCAAGTAAACCACATTACTGTTCCCACCAAAGCCCTCCCGACGGCAGGAAGTGATACCCCTCGGTTCTTCTGTGATTTAAATAAACAACAACAACCCAACAAGAGTACAACAGCCCCACCGGCTAAGACAGCATACCAGGCTGCCTGGACAGAGGAGATAAAGATGGCAGACCTTCAGGTGTGTGTCTGTGTGCGTATACTGAGAGGATAATCCCAAATCCCATTTTATTCTTTCCCGTCTGATTCCTAGACCGAGACGTGGGCATTCCATGGTTGTTCAGCAGACAGAAACAAATTCCCACAGACGGCGGTTTGACCTCTGAGTCAAACCTGTGACTGTTCACCGGTCGGCAAGAGTCAGGGGTCAAGTTTAGGCCGCCGCGACCGCATAAAGAAACCACAACCTGACCCGGCCTGGTCTTAATCCTCCCTTCTTCCCCCGCTCCCTGAGAGTTCCTCTCCTCCCCATAAGCTGTGAAAAGGAGTGCCACTCTGCTCCTGTTACACAGCTATGGTGGAGACGGCACTCCGAGCACCATGTTAATGCATGATTTAACGTGTTAACCAGCACTGAAGATTCATTTGGAATGAGCTAAGCGCTTGTTAGTGTGTGCATGTGTTTGTGACAGCCACACAGACATGCAGATGATGCTAGAGCCTGCACAGCTAGTATTAGTAAGCTATGGTTAGGGGAAGAAAAAAAATCTCTATAGGGTTGAGATAACTAGAATGGGAGGGCAGTGTGGGGGAGGGGATTTGAAGGTATTTCTCTGCAACACCACAATAAAAACCTGCTTAAAAAGACAAAAAATAAAGTATAACACGAACAAAAAGGTAATACAATATTCAGGTATTCAATGTGTGAGCTGGGATGAAACTACAGTCGGGGAGAAAGCTTTCTGGGCAGGAAGGATAGCTGAGTGTTGAAAGATCAAGGTGAAGCCAACAAGGCAAAAATGAAATAACTGACGCAGAAAAATTACTTTGCAGCCAACAAGCCTGACTTCAGTGTTGAGAAAAATGATGAAAAATGTTGTGCATACTTTACCTGTTTTTAATAGACCACCTTGCAAGCCTTTCAGCCATACTGCCAGCTGGTGGCTTACAGTCATTTCTGCCCCCAACGACAACCCTAACCACGAGCAGGATGTGCACAACGAATTGCACATCTTGTGCAACATCTGTCACTAGCCTCCTTTGTGCAACACCTCACACCATACAACATTTGCTACAAACATGAGACATCTATATCTATTGCAAAAGAGAGTGCACTTTTATCCTGGACAGAAAAGAGGTTTCTTTAGCTGACAGTTTGTCAAAGAACCTAAAACCACCACCCTGCAGAGTAGCTGAAAAACACATTTTCCAGTGAAGTGTTTATTTTTTTCTAAGAATGTTTTGTTGAGTTGAGTTTAAGGACATGTAGCTGAGTTCAGTAAGGGTTTTGTTTTGTAGTTTCTCACATTTTGGGTTTGCTCAAGAAATATCTCCAGTGGGGTGAAAAAGTGTCAAAGGCAGCTTTTCCTACCATGTGACACTGAAAGTCTTAATTGAATGCACCAGCTATAATACAATTGAAATTCTTTCAGCATGTCAGCATCTCCTGGTGGGGTGCCCCACCCAGTCTACACAGAGGAAACACTACAGGTCGCTACGAGCTCCTGAGTTACAGCAAAAACATTCCACTGCTAGAACACAGAATACACCTCCAACCCTGGGCCACCAGCCAACAGCAGCAGGAAGTGATGTCATGGTGACGAGGCAAAAGGGCAGCTTGGAGGTTGGTGGTGCCGCAGTGCAGCCTCCTCCTCCTCCACTCGCCTCCATCCTCCCCTCTGAGTCATGGGTGGCGGAGCTGTGAGAAAACTCTCATTCCCAAAGGCTGCTGGGAATACAATGGAGTCGGCTCTGAGCTGTAGCTGTCACACACACACTCACTGATTGCCAGCTAATCCATCAACAGGCACCCCCCAGCACAGGGAAACCGAGACACACATCTTCCTTCTTATTCATCAGCTCACTGTTGTTCTTAATCTATCTTGCCTGCTCCAAGCTTGTGTTGGTGTTATGGCTGCTATTGGCTAATTTTCAGGAAACAGCCCTCATTGGCCCTCATCATTATCATCATTAAGCGCCTACAGGTGTAGGGCCTGGTTCCTCACCAATTTAGTGATTAGTTCCTGGAAGAGTTTACTGTTGAGCAATATTAACTGTGTTTCTCTCCACTGGTAGGAACCGTATTTGTTGCCAGGCAACAGTTAGCTTATTAAAGAATCAGTGAGGATGAACTGGGATCTATCAGGGCCTCGCTAATTGTATATCAGCTTAAAGGGTGGCCCTTGTTTAGTCTGGACAATCTAGATTTAACACAGATAAGTGACATCAGGGGCAGTCACACTGTATCCCACCACTGTGATCTGCTCTGCTCTAGGCTGCAGAGTCAGCCTTGCTGCCCCCTTCCAGTTTTCCCATAGACACCATTATAACAAAGATGCCTGTTAAGAGATCTCAAATGACATTAGGGCTGAACATCTATAATTCAAATCATCAGCTGAGAAGACCTGAGTCAAACTTCATTTCGTTAGTTGAATTGGTGCACATTTCTTTTTTAGCTGCATCACTGTAGACGGAGCAACACAGGATAACAGCATGGTCGACTACACACTGCACAATCCTACTCTTGTCTGGAAATCACTCAACTACAAAACTAATCAGAAATAAAGGGCAGAGCGACACAATGCAGCCTGACTCGTTTCTGTTCATTGCTCCACTGCTCTCAGCACCAGTGCTGAATGTTAGCAATTATTAAGACTCCTACATAATGAACTTTTAAATTGTGAAGATTTTGTATTTCTAAAACTTTCTCAGAGCCCAGAAATGCTATTTTTCCTGTGTGATGGCTTTTCACCATAAAGTCTAGTAAGATCCTTTTGTCAGAAGGAATGACAGTAAACTGCCACGTTCAGGCTGAGGCTCAACGGGATGAAGGCCCCTTATGGTTACAGTTACATCACGAAGACGTGAAGTGCCAACATCGCAATTTTTTCCAGGGTGCAGAAGAGGACTTTGAAATGATGCCAGTCTGACTCGCATTTTGAATGTGGCAAATGTTAATTTCCCACCCAACTTATAAACATGGATCAATAAAGCCATGCCTGTGCTGGCTTATAAATATGGCCTCTGGGTGGTGAGAAAGGCAGGGAGTGGAGCAGCGGAGGAGACAGAGGAGGAAATGTCATTAGGTTGAAGAGGGTCAGAGAGACACAGCCTGCAGGAGGACATGAGGCAGAAGCACCCGCCTCTCCTTTTGACTTGGCTCCATTTTGTCCGCCTTGTTAAAATGACTGTAACTCAATAAGACCTCACAGCCTCGGGCCCTGTGTACACCATGTGACCTCATCAAGCACCAGTGTGTACGTGCTGATGTGTGTGTATGTATGTGTATTAAAGCTTTGTGTATTCACTATAAGAGTATATATGTGTGTATCTGTGTGTGTATACAGTCTGCTGTGGCCCTGGCTGCACTTTTTCCTGTGTGCGTTTTTGCGTGTAGAAATGTTTTGCCTGTAAACCCTATCTGAGAGTGTGTTTTAGTTGTGGGCATGTTGTGCCTCTGTGTGCATTGAATGTGTGTGTACCACTGCGTGAGGGTGTGAAATTGCGTGTAAATTTGCACACATGCTGCGATGGATGTAATGAGTGTGATGTAAGTGTGTGAGTAAATATAAGCACAGTGTGACAACATGTGTGCATGTGTGTGTTGCGTACAGTCTTTTTCACACAAGAGATGTGATGACCGGCGCTGTTGTGTCTAATATTAATGTGTTTATGTGTGCAAGTATTATACGAGAATGTGTCAACATTCAAGTGTTCAAGTATGTTGAAGACACAGGCTCCTGTATAAATGTAAGAATGTTTGTGTATATTCAGTCAGTTGCATTTTATAATGTCTGTTTTATTATACTGTTCTGTTTTAAACAGTAAATGTAAGTGTTTTACTCTTTATTAAATTGGAATGATTCTCAAGCATGTTTTATGGCATAATCAAACTAATAAATGACTCTCAATAGCCAAGTAGTCTTCAACAGCTCATTGAACATGCAAAACACGCGAACATGCGAAATGACTAAAAGGCCCTTTACATAATTTTATGAGGCAAGAAGAATGAGCATTGATAATAGAAGAAACAGGGTGGGAATTCTCAATTAGTCTGAGTCATTCATCACAGACACTAAAAGCAGGAGTTTCGTAACCTTTGTTGGTACAGAATTCAAATTTAACTTCGTCCGAGACGAAGAGACTCAGGTATGACGTGCTGATCATCCTGATTAGACTGTGATCACACAGAAACAGACCTGACGACTCAGAATCAGCCTCATTTACCCACAGGAGTTTATGACCTGGGTGGGGCCTTGGCAAACAACTGACAGCATGGAAAAGCAATTGCTCCATAGTTTCCCCTTTCCCCTCCCCTGCTCCCCAACTGGAATTTACTCTTTTTACGCAACTGCACCGGAATCTACTGCAGCAGGAAGTACACGCCGGTCTATCTCCTCTGGCTGAGACAGTGAACAACAGAGAGGAAGAGACATTCAGAACAGACCCTGACACCCCTTGAGGTTGTCTGAGGGTCAAGATGGGTGGAGACCCTCACTGAGAAAGGGCAACAATCAGCCACACTCAGGCTTCGATGTACAGAACTAAGCAGGAATAAACAATGTTGAAGTGCTAAAAAGTGCGAAACTGTCTGGTGACAGATGAAGGAGGGTTGTCACGAAATGAAGGAAATGTTAGAAGGAGTCAGTAGGATGTTGGTAGCACAGTGAAGGAAACCAATGGAGGAAAAGATAAGAAACAGATAAAAGGGAAGTAGGATGTCTGGTATTTAGCAGCCTCGTTCCTGGAAGTATGGAGGGGTTTTCTAGTGAAACCTACCGTTTTCAGCCGCTTCACTGCATCCTCGCAGATATGCATGCCCCGGGACTCCTCCACCTCCACATGTCCCAGATACTGCAAGGTAGAGAAACAGAAAGAGAGAAAGTGAATAATGCTGTGACAAACCTTTCCTGTGGCAATCTCGACTGAACTTTAAGTAAGGTTACAATAATAAACTCTGGAAAGAGATTGGGTATTTAAATGAGTCCAGACTGTCTAATATCCCCTGGTAGGCAGGCGCTGGTGATTTATACACCTAATTAATTACCATTTTCAGGTCAATCGCAGTTCAATTGCTCCCAAGTTGATTCTTAATTCTGTCTATGGAGAAAATGCTAAACACTTTCCTGAGAAATGTAAATGAGAAAGCAAGTAAATCTAACAGCGAGTGTGTGATTCTACGAGGAATTACATGAGAAAACAAACGCATGAAAGGGCAGAAATGAAGCTGCTCTTTCCTTGTACACTCGGCATGGTCAACATGCAACCAGCTCCTTTGTGTTCTTTGTGTTCCTGTGCACATAGAGCTGATAGAAACACAACTTAGGTCTAATATTGTTTCTTCTGGCCTTCACAAAATTCCAGCAAAGAGTGGCTCATCACAATAATTGAAACCCAGCCACATAACGCTGTCAGAAAAACTGACAACACAACAGTAGAAAACTGACCTTAATAAGTTTCTGCTGATTGTGTAATCTTTTTAGTATGAGCTGCAAATTAATGTGCAACATGGTAAGTCTCAACAAAGTACTTCATGGCCTCCTGCATATCATGATGGGGACAAGCTGTTTAAAATGAGATAAAAACTGCCTCCACCAACACTTGAGGATGAAGTGTTGATGGAATTTTGACATTTTAAGACTTTGTCACTCACATGCAAGAATTAACTACAATGCCAAAAGTAACCAGTACAGTTCGAAAAAACATATATGTAACATTAACCTTCAAGAATAATGAGCACAATATCACCATATATGATGCTGTCATCTAGTGACTAATTAATGAAGGGATGAGACACATCAGGATCTATCACTCAGTAAATTCCAGTGAATGATCGATCACAATATACATTTGCTCCAATTACCAGTTTCCTGGGGGAAACCCTGTGATCCAGTCATGTAAAAACGCACATCAGGAATTGCTTGGAGTGTGTTTAACTGCAACTGAATGGGCGGATAAGGCAGCCTCCTCCAGCTCGAACCTCCCTCCCTCCTTCCCTCCCTCTCCTCCTTCCCTCCTCCTGGACCTGAGGCAGCATCTCACCCTGCTGTGTGTTGCTCTGGAGTCACAACCCTGACCGCCACAGAAGCCATTGTGCGCATGGGGCCAGAGAGGAAGTCCTTACCCTTTCCTTATAGATACACACACACACACCGAGTGACGCTGACCCGTGTCCGTCTCCCCCGCCCTCTGGCCTTGCTATTTTGAGAGTGTGACGCCACAGATGTGAGTCACACTGTCGGCGTTTTAGAATACATGTGTGTACACAGGCATGCACATAAACACACAGGGATACGTACAAAAACACAATACTGATGCAAAGAGGCAGCTGTGGATAGTGAGGACAATGAAAGCAGCAGCGTCGCTAATAGGGGATCAGCCCGAAGACGTGGCTGAGGTGAGATGAGTAAACGCAGGGGAGGCTTCAACTGTCACAACAGATGCTTTATTGTAGCATCTTACTCCGTCTTGTTGGTAACTAGCTGGCAGCAATAATCCGGGGGCTGAAACATTCACATTTAACAGATGGGCTCAACCAAAGCAACTTAAAAAAAAGAAATTAATATCTCCTGAACAGTGTGTTGTGCATGTGCAGGCTAATTTGGTTCTGAAATCGAGGTTTGTTTGTGGGCCCACTCCAGGATTAGTTCCACTTGGCACTAATCCTACAGTGGGCTAGGATTAGACGCACTTTATATATCATGATAATTGTATTATTGTGCCATTATTGCAGCTGCACTGTTTGTGTTTGGCGAGGAAAGACATAAGATGAGATATTGTATTTATATTTTCTTGCCTCTGGGGTTGATTTTCCAGCTGTAAAGGGACAGCAGAGGTAACACAAAGGAAACATCATGTGCAACGATAAAGAGGACAGCGGTGAAGACAGCTAAAATGAGCAGTCCTTTCTTGGCTGCCTGGCTCTGACCACAGGTAACAAAACGCCTGCCAGCACCTCTAGCTCAGAAACTCGGAAGGTGGCACGTATCATATCAATATCAATTAACTGGAGTTGGCTTCGTTGGTATAATCCTCTGGATGTACCCCAAGTGGATTCCAGGAATGAATTCAGGGTGATGGCCATAAATCAGTTCAGTGAAAAATTCTGTCAGGTTCAATAAAAAGTCCATGCTATAAGCAGCTTCACAAACTCCTCCTTTCCAGCGTGTGAATAACTGCAGAAAACGAGTTGACAAAAAAAATGCACACATTAATTTCCACACAAATAAGTGTACATAGTTTAAACCAATACTGTTCCATCTCTTCTTTTTTCACTTGTAAACACACACAAGCATTTTAATCTCATCTCACATTCATCTCCAGGCTTCAGATATTTCCATACAAAAAAGCAAGTTCACATTTTTATGCCTTTGACAATCACCTTGAATTTTGAATGACTGTCTGTCACTGCAAATTCAGCTTGAAAACAACATAAACAAGCATAAATGTACATGTAAATAAACGCAAATGTAGCTAGTATGACACACCACTGAACAGGCTGAGCACAGTCAGACTGTGACTGTTCTAACTATGCTTGCTAAAGGTGCTATATAGTAGTGAAACCCCAACAGTAAAAGGCTCATTTCACTCCATCTTGACACCTCTACCACCCCAGATCGCCTCTTATTCCCACCACAACAATTTCAAACAGCCATTCCTCTTCTCCTTTTCCACTGCATCTCCTCTTCTACCCTCTGTTGGTTACTTTTCAGTGTGGCAGTCAGTGTTAATTTCACTGCAACTATTCCAACCCACACACAACTGGGCTCTTCGGAGGCACCTAGAGCGGGAGACTGGGAGCAGGAGGGGGAGGAGAAATAGAGAGGAGTAGCATGGTTGGTTGCACCGGCACGATGAAAGCCAGTGCAGAGGGGAAAAAATGCTGGTGGAGAAGTGTGTGTGGCTGCAGAAGTACAAGAGGGAAAGTGTGACAATGGGAGATGAGTTAATTGTTCCTCAGCCCACAATGCTAACCTGCAATTAACTGGCTGCCTTCACGACTTTAACAGTTTGCCGGAAGATCTATAGAGTAACGCAAGACTTTGCAACAATGGTCAGTTATCTGAGTTTGAAATCTAGCAAGGTGTGCCTACTGACTGGTTCCAGTTAAATAGCCTGGTGTTGCTTTGTTCTTTTGCTCCTATATGTCGACAGCAGAGCACTTAATAGTAAAAAAAAAAAAAAAAAAATCGACAGTACTTTAATTAAACCTCTTCACTTTGAAGACAATTGGTAAAAAACTCTTTAAAGACCAATATTAAGGACGATGCTCCTACTTGAAGAAAGTGGTAAACAAAAACAAAATGTGACAAAACGTAGTTCATGTACACCTTTCAAGAAGTGTGAAGAAGGTGTAGAGTAATTGCTGATCAAAAAAAATCTAACTTTGAGAGTGAAGGAAGTTTATGGGGAGATGTTGGGGGAGGTAAGAGGTGTGTGACATTTGGAAGACAGCTTAGAGGAGATCTTGAAGCTGGAGCATTTCAGACACTGGCTGAAGTCTACGCACAAACGACCTGAAGCCTTGGAACAGACACACTACCTTCCTTTACTTTATCACAACTGTCACTTCCACCACCGTCCAATTTCGGTATTTTCAATTCCGATATCTTGCCCAAAGGAAATAGGATAAACAAACACACAGGCAGCATCAAACTATAAACTGTACACTAGGTAATGTACAATCCACATTCGCTGACCAAAGGTCAATATATGATAATTATAAGAGGAGTACTTTCCCTTTCTCAACTCTGTGGTTTTCAATTCCTCTTTAATCTGAGTGAAGAGAGCCTTTAGACCCACGTGATGAGAGGAAGTGTACCGTTGCACTTCTGTTTGCAAAAGTGGAAGATTTTGTTGCCAAAATACAGCAAACTCTCCACTCCATCAACTGCAGCGCTGCAGGTCCAGTTTTGCCATTTGTGAGACACTGAATGTAGACAGATACCGCATCGCCTACTGAGTTGTGCTGGACCTTTGAAATGTTCCTGAATTTTTATTTGTCAGCTATAATGAAACATATTCTTTAATTCTGGGTATTTTACTTGATGAGTCAAGCGGTTCTGAATACACTTGGAGGCCAGAAATCAGTTGTGTGCACACATCCCACAGGTTTGGAAGGCTCCAGCAGATCATCTTGCAACCTAGATAAAAGCTGTGTTCACAGTCTCTGAATGCTTATGATTAATCTCAAGTGGCATCCTTGGGGAGGCGGCGTGCAGATTTCTTAGAGGTATGAGTGTGCCACAGTAAGGTTAGCATTGCAGTCTCTGTGTGTGAGGTTTTGTATTTAGTTGTGTTTATGTGTGAGGGCGAATCACCTTGACTGCAAAGCTACATTTGCCGCTGCGGACTGCCTCCTCGTCTGTCTGCCACTGGTGCGGCCGACTCGACTCCGGGACGTAGACGTCTTTCTTCCGGCGGAAGCTCTGCCGTAGCTTATTCATCGCTGAGCTCCCTGTGAGTGGTGAGAGACACTTTATTAATCCCAGGGTGAAAATTGGGCTGTCAGCAGCAGCTAAATAAAAAGATGCAGCACTGGCTGGAAAGCTAGAGAAATAACACAAAAAGGCAACGGTTAAAAAGGTGACAGCAGAACATATTAAGTAATACTAAAAGTTTGGGAAATGAACCAATTCGCGTGCAGTCAATAGTGTATGTCAACACAGAAATTAAACAACTTCCTGTATTTGATAGAAGATAAGAAGCTGAACCACAGTGCCAGACTACCACTTTCATGCATCCTGCTTAGTGCCTGTAAATAGAAATGCTTTAAATACTGATATCAGCGCACAACACAGTAAACTGATGTCTCTCTGACTCAAACAAAAAGTTGGAGCTTGAGCCTCTGTGGTCTTAGGAGTCAAGACGGCCCAAATAAAAGGGAACAGAGGACACAGAGGGCAATTTGCTGTCCTGCTGAGAGAACCGCAGATTAAACCAGTGCTAAAAGATTACAGTTACACACAATATAGAATAGTTGCATAGACAGTTAATGATGTCTGATGGGGCACACTTTGTCGAGTATATGATCACAACACTTAATGATCTGTATGTGAAATTTCTGCAGCACTTAAGACTTCAGAACAACTATGGTTCATTAGAACTTGAGCATTATTTTCCTAGCTTTGGTTCTATATAACACTGTAGACACCAAAGTAACTAGTGATCGCAAAACATTGCTAAAGCTAGTAGGGCACTTGGAGGGCGCAGACTTGTAATTTTCCTTACTTTTTTTTTTAGTTGAGTCTAGATTTTTGAGTCTATGCCGCACTTTGGTACAGGTTCAAACACTGAAACTCTCTGAAACACAGCACAATTAATTAGGCTAAAAGCACTACTTTGAAGAGTGCATGTATGTCTTCTTGGCTTTGGGAAGAGATTAGGAGGCACAAAAAAGCAGAGACCCAATTAAAAGTTGCTGATCCAAACTAGAACTGAGAGGTGCATCCATCATTGAAAGCCTGGCTCACGTCTCCCTCAGCAACTCATAACTGGGGACCACAAGTCATTCAGCCATGCAATTCTAACTTTTAACACGTGAGCAGAGTGTACTCCTTGACTAACAAATTGTACCCATTAACTTCTGAGCTGATGAGGATCGGACAGGATTAAAGGTCTTTAATCCAGGAGAACCGACTGTCCGCACACACACACACACACACACACACACAAGAATAGGCAGCAAAATAGCAGTCTTGACTCACACACATGCTCACAGCGACCACACACATATGCACCAACTTAACTACACACACACTCACAGGACTGAGCTGTCTGTTTGCATAGTGAAACCTGTCCTGTGAGCGTGCTTGAGGTGAGGCTCTCTTATCTGTCGGTGTCAGGCTCCAGCTCTGTGGGCAGCACAAAATGACGCTTTCAGCCTTGACCAGGCAACGGAAACACACATTAACACATCAAACTTCCTGCTGTCACTAAAGGGAGGGGCCTGGAGTGGACCATGGACCCAGGAAACATCTCAAGAGCCTGAATCTGTCACATGCAGTAGCATATTTCTGCACTTAAGAAAGGTTGACTGCACCTACAAAAGACAGGCAACAAAGTTAAATCTGTTGCTTTGTAGCACAGCGGCAATTAGTGAATTCATGGATTAGTTGATTGAAAAAGATGAATCGCCAAATATTTTTATTAGTGATTAATCGCTCCAATCCTTTTTCAAGCAAAAATAGCAAACATTGTGATGAGCATTTTTTTTGGATGTTTTCAAGACTAAATGATTAATGAATTAATCATGAACAATGGGCAGATTAATTGAAAATGAAAAAAATAGTTAGCTGCACATTCAAGTACATTTTGGCTGTAGCTGCGTCTATTTTTCCTCCATGTTCTGTAATAGAAACTCTAATGGTTATTGTGTGGTAACACACAACATCCAACACCTCTCTTTTCTATTACCTGTTGTCTATAGAAAGACGATCATGATCCCTGAGCCATGCTGCAGGTAGAGACACAAATTTACAAGGTGAGCTGTCTGAAAAAAGGGCAGAAATGACAACTAACAAGGTGTAAAACAGGTGCTCAGACATATGAAAGCACCTGCTTTGTAGTAAGAGTCAAATACCTCTGCAGGTGTCATGATATAAAAGCACTCAGTCAGACTCCAGTGTCTATAAAAATGTGTGTGCGCACATGCATTTGACTGTGCACAAGTCGTAGCCTGCAGTAGACTGAAGTGTTTGAAAACAAGACGACCGAGCGAGAGGGAAAAAATATTGCCTCATCCCTCACTCGCTCTCTCCGAACACACTGGTTTATTTAGGTCATATCATGTTTGGGCTCACTGCAGTGCCAGTGACAGGCTGCATGCTTCCAGCCTGCAGAGTGAAGAGGAGGAGCAGGAGGAAAACACATTTGTCTGCTCTTCAGCGCCTCGTCTTCGGTGCAACAAATTGAAGCATTTGTTTCCAATATACTATGCAGGCATTTGACTAAATGTTGTCGCCTTGAATTCACTCATCATGTTGTCACCAAACACCAGTCGGTGCCAGTGTTTTCAAACATCTTCTACATATGTAAACAGGGTTCGTGTTTTTTAACACATCTTTAAAAAACCTGGTTTGTTTGTGACACTGTAAAATGATGTAATTGTAGGTAGGCTGTGGTTTATAAAACAGGCATCTCTATTTCTGAGAGCCAGACAGAATTTGAAACAGCTGTGTTTTGGCACTGACAAACAAGTTTGCCAACTTGACAACCACATATTTTCTGGAAATAACTACCAGATGGAGATTAGTTTTACAGCTGCAAAGACTGAGCATTTATCTAATAATTTGTTGCCTATTTCTTCAATTAGTCAACGCAACAAGTCGATAAAATGTCAGAAAACTGTGAGAGATTTTAGAGGAAAGACCCAAAATGTGCCAAACCAACAGTCGAAAACCTAAAGACATTCAATTTATGATATGAAGCAGAGATTCACAGCATATCCTCACATTTGAAATGCTGGAGCTGGAAAAATGTTTGGCCTTTTTGCTTGCTAGATTATTTACAGCTGCACTAATCAATATCTCTGTATAAACTATGGATCAAAACTCAAAGAGAACAAAATTCTCATCAGCCTTTTTTCAAATAGGCTCTGACTATGCAACCAAAGTTTGCCACCAGCTGGTGAATATAGTGGAGCGTTTAGCAGCTAAAGAGTCAGATACGACTCCAAATGAATGCAAATGTTATGTGTGTGAAGGACTCAGCCTTGATACGTGGTACAGACTCTACCAGGTGAAGTGCTTGGATGCCCAATGCCCGATAGTGTTTATGTCTCATCTCACAGCATCTTACCAAACTCACCTTCTAAATCACTTAACACTTATGTTACTGCCAGCTTACAACCCACACACCTTCTCTGCCGCTTACTGCAGTGTCTCAGAGATAAAAATAAGGAGCGAGCAGGAATGTCAGTGAAACCACATATACTCATGCACGTGAGAAAGTAAGCGTACATTTCAAAAAATGTGCGTATATATGGTGAGTGTCTGCACCTGCTGCGTGAGTGTACAACATATGTAACCTTGCAGGAATGTGATATGAGCAGTGTTGCCAAAATGTACCATGTTTGGAATGAGCTGTACTAGACAATCTGAATACCCCAACAAGATGTTACTCTTTTCTACTTCACATCCAACTTTGGGCAGAACAGAAGTTCTTTGTACTGTTTACCCCTTATGCCCTCTTTCAGATAAACACAATGACACATTTGCCACTGACTTGAACAAGCACATATTCATCTGACTCCTTGACCCTGCTCTAAAGACTTTAGAAATTCAACCCTTGTGTTGATTTCAAGTAAGAAACTGCAGAGAAACATTTTAATGAAATGATCAAGTGAAATACTTTAGTAAATAAAAAGTATTTCCACTATATGTATGTACAGTGTTGAACAGTAAAGTGTGTCTGTGTCAACAGCAACAGCCAGGGATTAACCAGTAACAGCAGACTGGTAGGTCAAACCCAGGTTGAACATATGCTCATTATTCCATGTCAAACATGGCATTTGTGTATGAAATCTGCATTAGCAGCAGTAGCACCAGCATTAGTTAACTCTATTGTGTGTGTTGGCAGGACCGGGATGGAGGCCAGGCAGAGTGGGCCAGAGGGAGCAGCAGAACGAGCAGCGAGGGGTAAAGTCTGGATGTGTTCGCCTGGTGCAGAGTGCTGGGGTGGGGGGGGGGGTCATGTGACATGGGTTTAGCCCTTGGTTTGGCCATGAGCCAGACAAAAGGAGACAAGGAGGGAGGAAAGGTGAAAGACAAAGATGGAGCAGCAAATTCAGACAGGGAGAGGTGAAAATAAGGTTAAGGAAGGGAAAAGTCACGATAAGTGGCAGAAGGGACAGAGAGAAGTCAAGAAATTAGGATGGAAAAGAGTTGGGTTGAGATGAAGAGAGAAAACAGGACAGAGTTAGCATTGCAGTCTCTGTGTGTGAGGAGTTAGTGGTAAAAATGAATTTGCATGGTATGCCTTAGGTTTGTATTTATTCCAGACTCATTAAAAATAAGGATAATGTTCCTCACAGGAACAGTATGTCTCTGAAAGTTGTTTATAACTGGATTAAAAAAAATTAAATCAGTGCAACCTTATGACCGCAAGGAGGTAAAACAAACCTGCAGCAGAAGAGACAGTTATAGCTTCTGACTCTGGCAAACACTTCAGAGTTTATAATCTTCATAGGCATTAATGGCAATAGTACAAAGAATTACACTGACAAATACAGCTAAATATAAATGGAGTGACTTCTAAATTTTGCTGTTTGTACATCTACAAAGCAATAGCAAAAGCCATAGCAGAACAGTGTCCCCACTGAGAAAAGTGAGCAGCGCTCTTTATGCAACATGCAGTGCTTCGTGTCTGCACTGCACTTTGATTTAATGGAGTTACTGTCTTTGGATTTATTTCTCTGCCTTTTCAACTATCAACCTCTGAGTGACCGACACTTAAGCCTGATTTTTACTGTTGTTTTTTTTATTGATAAAACCTCTTCTGCCAGCAACAAATATCCCAGCATAACATGCATATAGCTATGTTTGGCCACTTACACATAAGGACAGACCAAACAAACTAAGCCAGAAATGAAGGGGACTTGACAGGTGTAATCACCTCAGATCACAAATAGAATTTTACATGCTGACGGCATTAAAACATGTTTGTCCAAATCATGACAGAAAGCAACAACAAGGGCAAGTTTTTAAAGCATAACAAATAAAACAATACTTGGGCAGTTTTTAATGTACTGTCTTAAAACTACAAAGGGAGTGCCTGGAGGATAGGGAGGGGGATTAGGAGAGGGAGGGGAGACTGGAGGGAAAAGGCGGGTGGGGAGGTAAAGGCTTTGGCGTAGGAAAGCAGGAGCTGAACCCTGCTGGAGCTGTCACAGCTCCTATAGTCTGGTGCTGTGAGGATCTCTGGCTGTTCTCCTACCAGCGCTAATGAGGACAATTACACAAGGATCATTCATGCTCTCTCTGTGTTCATATACACAGAAACAAGCAACAGTGAATGAAGGAAAAAAAAAAGCTCTCTGAAGACTCTCACATGCAATATCATCAACGTACTCAGCGGACAATTACGGGCATAAGAACACACACAATAATGGTGGTGAAGTGTAAAGACAGAAATACACAGAAGAGAGAGGGAGATACACAGGACAAACAAGAAAGAAAACAAAACAGAGGAGATAGAGGAGAAAGAAGGGGACTTTTCCCTCAGTCAGTGCTGCTGCTGCTGCTGCTGCTGCTGCCCGGGAAGGAGGGAGGGAGTGCTGCTGGGCTGTAGATGTAACAGTATTTGAATAATCTCTCCAGGAATGGAAAACTGATTAATCCTTGCAGAAGGATCCTAGGGATGAGTACAGCGGTTGGGTTTCAAAGAAGGAAGGGAGGGAGGGAGGGAGAGGCTAGGAGAGAAGAGCGAGTGAGCGTGAGAGCAAGAGAAAGAGACAGAGACAGAATGGGCAACAACTCAAGACAAAAAATTCCCACTGTCTCCTTTCATGACTTGCCCCACCGCCATGCCAGCCGTTGCTCTTCATCCTGCTTTATACGGCTCTGTTCAGGGGATTCCATGTTATCTGTGTTCAGGCTGAGTTTATAGTTTGGAGAGCAACAACGAGATAGGATAGGCTCAATCAATAAGGCCAGCCAGCCATCCGTAATGCAAAGCATGCCTGGCTGGCGTATCTGCTGCACCCCGTTATCAGGGAGCCGGCCGACTTGAGGTGATAGTGCCTGTGTTCTGCTCCCAAACGGCCATATGAAGAGAGAATTTGAAAAATGCTGTTACCGTGGTAATCCAATTTTCCGGGCCCCAGTTTGTAGCCTGGCATACTTATGTAAAAAAAAGGGGCAGGAAAAAAAAATCAGTCTGGATGAAAGTGTGCAGTGCATCAAAAAGAAAGCCAAGCTGGGCACACAAGGGAAAGGCTGAGAGAACCTCAATGTCCAGGATATACTGTGGGACCAGGGTCAGGGTCAAAGGTCAGGGCAATCTGCTTTCTGGCATCCTGGTTGTTGAGTTTATGGTGATGACATAGCCAGCTCAACTCAACAATGTCAACAACTGGAGTTAAAAGATTTACAACAGACATGTAATGTTATTGCTCAGGGCTGCAGTTCATTTAATGACAGTACGATATTGATGTTCAAAGTTCAAGAACAAGAGAACAACGTGAGATGGGACGTCCAGCTGATTCCCTTCATTAATGCTAATCATTAATTCTAACCCCATAATGTGATATTCTGGGTCACATGCATCCGTACAGAATTAATTACTGTATCCCAGTTTGCCACTCAGGGGCAGTTTGACCTAAATTGAGTCTATTCAGTGTCCCTATATACATCCAGCAGTGGCATGTTGTCTATATTAAATAATTGGGATCACTGCTGAAAATGCGCAGACTTTTTCCCTCTATCAGTGCATCTTTCTTTGGTACCACTCTGTGCTGAGTTTTTCCTGTTCAAAAAGATAGTTTTCCCCAGAGACCACAATTTTGGAATAACCAAAAATAGAGACAGGTTTGTCTTTCTCAAAAGAGCCACATTTGGTCCAGATATCTCACATGTACTTTGCAGGCATGGCACAGTCAATGTTCTTGTTGTGAGAGATCACTTTAGTGATCAAGCTGAATCACTGTCTAAAAACTGCTGAATAAACTTGCTGATAATCTAATGATACTGGCAGGCGTTGCTGTTTTGTTGCAATAAAATGTGCCGTTTCTGAGCTCATGTGTCATGAACATAAAACAACTAAAAGCAACACTATCAGTCCATCGGCTATGTTACGTTAAATTATCTTTCTTTACTGTATATGTGAAGATAATCAAGGCTATGTGTAACACCATAGGCTGCATTTCACTTTTTAGCAAATGCAATGACATTAAATGGTTTCACACAATGCAAGTCTTAAGTGATTTTGAGTTTTTTACCTGGCAAATCAGATGTTTTTTTTAACAATCCCAAAATAAGATCACTCCTGCCTTCATCATGGCCATTTAGTATTATTGACTTCAAAAGGCTGAACATAAAATAACAGTAGTCGTAACAGTATGTCCAAGCTGGTGGAAAGAGAGACTGTCGGTAAACAAGTCTAACTCATCACCAGCTGCTCCAGCTCAGCATGCCGCTCCATGCTTCAATGATCTGTATACTTTGCACCATCAGTGTCCCCACAATAATCAGAACCACTTCATCTGCCAGGTACAACATGTCTGCGCAGTGATCCAAAGACACAACCTGACACCCGTGATGAAAAGATGGATCCAGATCCAGGGGAAGTACAAAACAAACTATGATCAGCAGATGATAAAAATACTGAAACAAGTCAGCAGGAAAATGAGTCAGTATTTGTATTCCTAAAAAGCATCTATTTTAGGAAGTTCAAGACATGTTAGGGACAGAACAAGAGCCAGAGAGAGAACGTTGAGGTACAAATGGGTGGAACAAGGGAAGGAAATGGTGGGAATAGGAGTGCTGGCTACTGTTTGCATGGCTCACTCGCTCCCTGTCTGCCACTGAATCATTTCAGTCCTTCAATCTGTTCCCTGCCCCCAGCAAGTCATGATGACCTCCGTTTCCTGAGTACACATGACTGACCGGGTTTAAGCTTGAGACAGAGAAAGAAAATAGGGCCCAGACTGCTACACAGGGGATATTGAGTTGCTTTTCTCTCTGGTCAGTCCAAATGTGTGTGTGTGTACATCAGTATCAGTGTATATGGCTTTCTGTGTGTGGTCATGCTGGTGTGTGTGTGTGGATCTAGGAGCGGCCAGGCGTGGTATTAAGGGGGCCCAGCCCAGCAGCAAGTGAACCATCCAGCCGGCCATTCAACACGCAGAGCCACACATCACTTTGGGCAACAGCTGAGGCCACATTTAAACGACCAGGGCAGTACCCTGGCACCAGGGAGTGGCAAATCACTGTCACTGTATCATCTCCCTTCAGGCATGCCCCGGCGATGATTCACAGACGGAATCAATAGGCAGGGTCTGGCCTGGTTTCCACCAAAAGGCAGCACAGGGAATCGAGGAGGCATCCTCAAGATTTATGTCACTTGCATTTGCCCCATAACAGTATTTTTGTGATTGTTTTTCAAAAATTCTTGCCAGAGGAGACGATATGCCAAATGGAGTGGAGTTTCAATTAAATGAATAGAGCTGTAAACATGCTGGGGAGAGGGGCTGCTGACTGAAAGCACTGGCCTGCTAGGAGGGGTTTGATGTAGTGGTCTGAGTGCCCCAACTCCATCAATCCTGGTCCCTCTTTATGGTAGACTGCTGCTGAGAACACAATAGGTACCCACTAATGTGGCAGCCATGGGAAGATGTCTTTATAAAGTGGCTGAGTTTATACACCGGCTGACAAAGTGGCTGGGTGACCTAAAACAGCCATGTGTTCCTTTCTTTTAAAAGGAGCAATAAGGAGTTTAGTAACTAAAATTATAAACAGAATGTGAATGAATCTATGTATTATGTTGCAGAGATATTTACTGAAGTTTGCATGCTAACCAGCTAGCCTCGGCCTGTCCAGTCTCGTAATACCACTTTGTACTTCAAGAGGCAACAGTGAGTCACTGTAGCATCCAGTCAGCCCTCAGTCCAACTACACCGAAGTGGTTTTCTTTCCAGGTTTGGCTCATTTCTCCTCATTCTGGCACCGCTCCCAGCACTCCCCGCTGGGTCACCTCCGCCCGGGGCCTGAAAACCTCCTCCACCCGGCAGGCCAAAGCTCCTGCGCTAGCAGTGCTGTCTTCTATTTGTTTGCAGTATGAATTCAACTGATGACCAATTCTTACACATTGCACCTTTAAGTTGAGAAGAATCACTATCTCCCTTCTTTGTTGAGATGACATGAGCGTTGTGCAAACTGACAGAAGCTTAACCTCCTCACAGGCGATCACTCAGAATGAACCGCGACACATTGTCCCTGACTCTAGAAGTGACCTCTGCTGGGAAACTTTGAGTAAACCTTGGAGCGAAAAAGCTACTCATGGAAACCATGTTTACTTTTTCCCCTTGACATCACTGCATTACACACTCACACACACACACACACACACACACACACACACAAACGGCAGCAGACAGAACACACAAGCAGAAGTGGATACACACTTGCAAAAACCAAAACCTGTCATACACCCACAAATGCTAAACACAAAACACACGTTCAAAAACATAATCTTAAAAACACACACGCAAACACATGCACAAGCAAGACAGACGACTACAGCGTCTCAAGGCCCCAGAGTCTGGCTCTATTATTAAGCTTTGTTGTTCTTGAGGGAAGTAAAGTGCCATTAAAAGAGTTGCAGCAAGGTGGAGAAATCAGGCCAAAATGCTACACACTGTGTATTCTACCTAAGCACTGCACTAACCCAAGGAAACACACACAACGTTACATATTCACCCAGGCCTCCACAAAGTGCTGTTAATACATGATCTATTAATCCTACTTATGGCTTACTCACAACAAAAAAGCGAGCATTAGCACATTTATCGCGTCTCAGAGGAAGAATGCTGATCTAAGATTGCAGGTGATATATCTGGGCTGCGCTGATATGCTTTAATATATAAAAGGTAACACATCCAGTAGAACCTCTGCTGGCCAAAAAACTGACAGCTGCCCATTCTTGGATCAGTATTCCTACTGTGAGTCTGTGAACTTGTTGCAACCTGACCCCGGGGGACTACGTGGATTAGTGAGTTGGTCGAGACTGTCACAACCTAAGAACTTTGGTTAAAGTCCCATGTGATAACCATTGACTTTACGACCAACCACAGAAAACGTCAAACTAGAACCCTGCCATGATGAAGAAAAGCTGAGGTTTTAACCACAAACTGACAGGCCATTTCCCCAAGAAGAATATTTAGACTGTGTCACTTCATACCCAACACAGACATGCTGTTTCTGTCAAGTTAAACAGGTCTGGCTGTCCCAGCGCGAGCCAGTTAGCATGCACGGCACAGACATGAAAACAGACAGGCAGCAGAGCACACTTCCTGCAGAACTGATTCAGAGGAGAAAAATAAAATGGTGAAGATGTTATCAATAGTTGAGCAATGTGTTCAAGGCAGCATTTCATGCACAGTTGTTGGTTTGGACCTCAGCAATCACCAGCCAGTGATCGCACAGTTAACAGTCAGCTCTTCCTCTGCACCAGCAGCATCGTCATTTCTGATTTAACCACAACAGGGCAAGTGTCGGTCTGTAGCTGGGTTTCTGGAACACAGTCATTACTGCTGACATACACAGCCTGCTACCACCCTCCTGCTCCTGACTGTAAAAATGTTTTCAATTTAACCACCAATCCAATGCACGGTTCAATTCTCAAGGAAGTGATCAGGACCACAAACAGCACAGAAAGAAGCAATCACTTTAAGCAAAGACCTAATAAAGTAGTAACAGGATTGAGTGAAACCATTTGCCAGATTACTTTGTTTAAGAATGACAGCAGTGGAGTTCAAATCCCTTTTTATTTTGCTTGTGACCAATTCCAAAAAAAACTTCCCATGAGCATAAACATGCTGCTAAATGGTTACAGTTACTTTTCCATGATATTCAAGTGTTTCTTTAATGATGAGAAGTCATACATCCCTGTTTACTCCGCTCTGTTTATCGTCCTCGCTACAGTCCTCTCATCCTTCTCCCTTCCCCTCAGTTAAGGGACCCAGAGGAGATATGTGCCCTGCAGCTGCCAAATGACTTTGCCTCTTTAAAGAACCAGTGATTAAAGGGCACTGACTTGCAGCAATGTAAGTGGCCTGACAGCTGCAGGCAAAATGCTCAGTTGATATCAACATTTATTGATTAAACATGGCGACTGTTTTGTGATCACAAATTTACAAGGAGTCGAGTTAGGAATAAAAAAAAATCTACAAAAAAGGAAAAAATTATGCAGTGATCAGAGCCAATCAATTTGCTCCCTGAACGAGTTTCTGAGCCAAACCAGGAGGATTTTAACTGCATAGGGATCATTTTTCTATCCTATACACGGTGCTAATGTATAAAGGGAACATTTAATCGGGCTGTCAGTGGTGGTTTAAAGACTCTTTACAATATGGTTTGGCTATATACTGCAAACCGTTTTATCCATTATCATAAGTAATATCCCCTTTTTGGTAAACAAAGATTATAGCGCAGACAGACATTTTACAGTAGCAGCAGGTAAATCACAGTGTCACTACATATGATGCAAATGAGTCTGGATGCGAATATGAAAACAGACCCAGAACAAGATGCGGCTGCAAGATGCAAAATGAAGGCAAAAAACATATTCCTCCCTCTGATAATCAAGATTAATAATCATAACTTGTAGTTTCATGTAGCTGAATAATCTGAATTTCACATGAGCAGAAATGCCAAGCAAAATTAAACATTTCACACAAATCATCATTTATACCGTGCAGCTAACAGATATTTTGTCAAAAAACAACCATAACAGTTTGCTTGAGTTTTATTTACGGAGCCAGAAAGATTATTTCGGCAGGCTATCTAAGGGTATAAGAGGCGAGGAAAGCCCCGCAGTGAGGACTGGTGTCAGTATGTGTGTTCACTGAGTGATGAAGGCCTGTCACTCTTCACTGCTCTCCCAATCATCATCTAGAGAGGGCTGCAGGGTAAATTCTGCTGGGGCTGTAAATGCTGCACTGCTGACTTCTGACAGTCACACACACACGCTTTTGACACTTTGTGATACACACACAGACACATGTACACTTGACAACATGTGTGTCACTTAGATACACCCAAACACATGAGCAGGAGGAGTAAGACTGAGAGGGCAACACACAAGTGACAGAAAGAGTTAAAGGCAAAGAAGCAGAGACAGAGAGACACAAAGAGGTGACAGTGTGAAAAGGATGATTGAATGAGTGAGTGAATGAAATCCTGAAGATAATACAGATCATACTGATAATACTGAATACTGAGAATAAGAGACGGGGATGAGTGAAAAGGTCTGAGAGAGAGAAAGAAAACGGATTACATGGAAAAATACTCGCACAAGAGTCAATATCACACAGAGAATCCACTCCATGGTTCCTGCTGCTGAGTCAATGTGTTGTCAATAATACAGCTTTTCATCCCAACAACAGTATTGGTAAATGCAACACAGTACACGGTCAGTCAGTGAGCGAGTGTGTGTGTGTGTCAGTAGCTGTGTTTGTCCAGCAGCAGGCGTGATGAGAAGATGGAGTGGAACAGGAACTTCCTGCTGAGTGAACAGACATGGAATGGCTACACTGCCCCTCTGACCAGGCCAATACACACAGAAACACACACAGAAAAACACACAGAAACACACACACACACACACCTCACTCAGATCAGGTAAACTGATCTTAAAACATGCTGAATTATGAAATAAATACGAATAAAAAGAGGTTTCTGTTATGTGAGTCTAGAAACGACCCATATTCACCTTCAAGGGAAAAAGGAAACTGGCTGAAGCTGTAATAGGAGTCCACATGATGCTAGGCGGGTTGTACTGACGTCAGGAATCAGCCAACCGAACTGGTCTTGTGAGGGTGAATGTAAATGGTGCTGTAGCACTGAGTGCAGTTGTTGAGCTGATCACTCATTTCAGGAATTCTTACCACGTACCTGAGCTTGGTTCTTTGTATCCTGGTTGGGCTATTTGTCAAACAGAGGATGACTGCAGAATACCAAGTTACACAACAGATTAAGCCAAACTGCTTTTGCTACCTGGCTATTTACCCAGCAGATTTTATGGTGCAGCTCAGGTAGGGGTGGAGCAGAACTTTATTTCTAGAAAATGACATTGAGGGGCTCTACAGATACTTTAAACCTATGGGTATGTGTGTATTTTACCTTCAGAGAACTGTGCTGGAACTGTATTAGCTGTGTGGTTAAATTAGTGAACACAGCACTATTTTCACAGGGAACATTTCAGTCTTTGCCAATTTCAAAATGTATAGGAAAATCTATTCTCTACTAGGAACAGTTCCATAGTGTGTAAAACTAGTCTGGAAAGCACCTGGGAAGGTGTTAGGATGGACTATGAACTTTAGGGATGTCAGTAAGAATGAGATTATAAAATGTTTATATCAAGTCTGACTCCAAAACGTCATGTTTCTAAGCTCATAGAAAGTAATGTTTATGTAAGTGATGGTCTCTAAATGGCAGGCAACGTATTCCATGGTGCAGTTTTATGTCAGTGCCAGAAATGATTCAGCAGTCATGGTAGACGCCTTCTTTTTCCAAAAATGTTGGACAACTCTTCTGTAAAAGAGTCCAAAGTAGAGGGCTATAATATGAACAGAAGAAGTGATTTCACCATGTCCGTTCACACAGCCAAGGAACCAGGCAATCAAGCTCTTTCTCTGCAGCCAAAGATGGAGCCCAGGCAGGCAAAGAAATCATTTCACATTTTAGGACTTGGGTAACTCTTGATCAACAAGAATGTAGGGCAGTATTGTTTAATCATGCGTGAGAGGTGAGTGTGAGGGTTATGTATGCTGGCTTTCATGCCAGCCAAGGACTAAACCAGATGATGTCACAGACGGCCACACCTTCAAGCAGAGAACAGAAACTAATCAGCAAAATCAGTGAGTATAGAGTTCAGACGAATAGAAAGCCTGCATGACACATGACTGAGGTGTAGGTGTCTTGTTCAAGGAAGTGTTGCCAGGTCACATGGCTGTGGGACGCACTATGGCTCCAGGGCCTGGACTTGTGACCTCACCATTATCTATTATTCTGAGAAACTGATTTTGAGTTCTGCCCATATTTCCACATTCGTAAACTTAATCTAACAAGGAAGAAGATTTCTTTTGAAAAGGGCAAGGAAAGAACAGCCCAGCCCTGTCATCTCTTATGAGAAAAGCAGGTATAATAAAGCCAACAGACGTCAAGTCTTGGCCAAAGACAGGGTCTGGGCAGGCAGGCAGGCAGGCAGGAAGACAGGCGAACAGGCAAGGACTGCAGAGCATCAGAGAATGGAAAATTACCAGGGCTCTACAATCAGCTGGGCACCTTTGATCAGCCAGAGTCCAGGCACCAATTACTGTGGGATAATCGGCAGCCCTTAGAGGCCTGACGAGCAGCAGGCACTGTGGGCACAACGGGTCAGTGACCAGCAGGCAAAGGCCTGGTCAACAAGGCTCACAGAGCCAAAAGCCGACGGTGCCCCTCGCTGAAATGCCGCATGAAGGCGGCCAAACGGACAAGCAGCACAGTGAAGCAATTGTTCCCCTCCTGTCGACTCAGCACAGTGGCACTCTCACAAGCCAGACATCCCTCTCCGCAGACCACTCGGTGGTGGAGGAATGGTGCAATGGTGGGGAGTGTGTGAACCTGCTACTGCACATGCCTTGGGTTTTTCACACACTTTCCCTCTCTGCAGTGAAACATACTCAACATACGTGGAACAAATGTGCACACACATGCTGCTCACACACCTGTCCCTGTAATTCTGTGGTAAACAAAAAGCTGCAGTGCTCAAGGCAGCACGAGCTGCACAGTGATGCAACGCACGAGAAAAACGTTCCCCGCCGCCCCTCTCCTCTGATAACCCCTTCCTACCCAGGAAAAGGGCTTAACTACCTGTTCCTGACTTACTTATCTGAGAGGAATGTGAACTGACAAAGCAAAGTAAACCGAACTGTGCGACACATTACATTTTTTCCCTCTCACTTTTCTTCTCACCAACAGTCTGGTGTGTGACACAAAGGCAAGTTAGCAGCAATGATTTATAAACAAAAAGCCTCTCTACTTGAGGCAGAACATGATATTCAGCTCATTAATAATTGACATCTTTCTTGTGCTGGGGAACGTTCAGCATCGATTAGGCTGGGCTACAATGTTGGCTGCTGTGCTGCTCCTCATTCTACTGTCAACAATACAGGGAACTGAAACAGTTCATAGACCGCCACAACAATTTCCTTTAGTCACTGCCGCAATAAAAGAATAACTCAATTACACAATCAAACTCGAGTGTCTCATCACTGAATCTATTGCTTACTCATATTGTACAGTTATTTAACAGAAAGACAGTAGCCAATGGACTTTGGATCAGGCACAATGCAGTTACACAACAGCCAGTGCCGGTCCAAGTAGACCCATATGGGCCAGAAGGAGCTTCCCTGTAAACCACGAGTCAGCAGAGAGTCTGATCTCAAAGCAGTGAGGCCTGGAGTAGGAAGAGATGTTACACTGGGAGGAGGGAGCTTCTTCATAAGGCCATTTTGATTAAAGATGGCTATCAATTAAATTATTTTCAGACTTGCTGTTTCAAAACCTATGTTTTGGTCTTGGTACCAAGGCCGTCATTCCTTTGACGCCTTATTTCCATTAAAACAAATTCACAATTAAGAAATTAAGACAAGCTTTTCAAATGCACCAGTGTAAAAATGCTGACTTGACACTATCAACTGCATAAGAACTATACAGCAATCCAAAACACACCCAGGGAGAAACAAGGGAAAAAAACGATTAGAACCTCATTGCTTGCAAAAAGTCAAAATAATTATACCGATACTAATGCCATTATTGATTCATCTTATGGGTCTGATTCTTTATCAATTCCCTGATTGATTCCTGATCTGATCAATTTCTGCAATTTTCCAGCAGTATAGACGCATGACTTCAATGTCATTGCTTTACAGTGCACATCAATAAAAAGGAGTTGATAAGCTTGGAGGCATATAATCAAGATGGATTGGACGAGGTTCTCAATTCCCATCCCTATTAAAGATTGTGTGTTTCAAGCTTAGGCAGTATGCTGCCTGAGAATGAGCTTGAAACACAAAACCTGCATGTTTTGGTACAGACACTCTATTCTATTGCACCGTCTGTTAATGTATGCACATCAGAATCACATTTCACATTTTGCAAGCGAGGAGTTTTGGACATGTGGAACCAAATCTAAACATTTTGTTGGGTCATTTGTTCTTATTGCTGCATCACTCAGCAATTGCTATGGTGGTTACCAGGGAACCGGCGCCATGGCAACGTTGATACTCGACAGAAGGAGGAGCCAAGAAAAGACCTGGGCGATACTACAGACGAGACAGGAAGAGACATGCAGACAGCGTGCTTAGTACCCAAAGTGTGAGGACATGGAATCAGTGTCGCCCATGTTATGGACAGGGAGTCATTAGACATAAACACACAGGTCACTTAGTTTCGAGACAGGGCGTTATTACACCAACCACACACTGAAATGCTCACATTAGTGCATACGGAGAAACTGAGAAGTGAGACACACCAACATGGTTTATGAAGCCGAAATCTGATGTTGTGTTGCCCACATCACACAAAGTTTTTGAGTTATACTACAAATGTAGCTGCAGGTCATGTTTTTTAACTGGTAACAAACATTTGGTCATATGAAACAACAACCCTGCAGAAAAGATGACAAATATATCAATTCTACAGTCAAATATTAGCGGCAAAAATAGGACCAGACAGAATGATCCAGAGAACAGGGAGTGGTGGGAAACTTTTTACTCTTCAAATCAAAACTGAAACCACTGCAACTGGCAGATAATACAATGAAATGTTGCACAGAGAAGAGAGAAATTTTATAGCAAAGTCAGTGTATTTGTAACATTCTGGTCACTTTTTAGGTCAATCTTATTGTTTGGTTTTTATAATAGATGTGTCTTTGCGAGGTGGCAACCACACCTGAGCCAAAAGTCTTACACGGCTCGCACTCCTGCTGGCACTGGTAGCCAGCACAAAGTTCCCACCCTGTGAGATACACCACCGATCACTCTGTCCTGGGTCACTCGTAATTAAACCAGAGATCAGAGGGCTGAATAAAGCATGAGCTGTTCCAGCCCAGGAGGCTCAGGTATCACTCTATATAGGGGCCCAGAGACAAAAGGAGTCCCTGAGCCCCATACCATATCCAGGGAGGAGCGATACCGACGCAAACCTGAAAGGCAACTCCTTGCATACAGTGACGCACCCCCAACTCTCCCAGCCCTAATCCACAGTTTCAACAGCCAGGGCAAAATGAGGAGCTCAATGCCCCTTGGACCTAATTAAGCTAAAGATACTGTCCCAAATGGGGACACTCAAAGAACTGCGTTCAAAGCAGTAAAACACTGTGCAATACCCTCCCATACACTGTTGGTTTTCATTTTTTAGATGACTGCTGACGGAGCCAAATACAGCGACCAAGAAACAGCCGACAGATACAAATTTTGCATGGTTTGTATAAAAGAGCGAGACTAAATGCACTGTAGTAACGTAACCATTCTTCACTGACAGCAGAAGCATGGTTTCCAAAACGTTCATGAAAATGCAAAACTCAGTTTGCTTTATCAGGTAAACAGACTAAACTGGTAAGACTGATTTTTTATTCTGTAAAAATACCCAATAAAAGTTCCTTACAGGTAATTATTCCTGTTATTGTGCAATAAAAATACCTCAGACAAAGAATGTTAAGTCATGCTAGAAAGTAATGTGAGTGGAGGAAAAATGTTATAGGGCTGCTGTGGATGTGACTTCTTGTGGTTAATAATACTGTGAGTTGCAAGAGAAGGGAAACAAACTTTTTGATTTCTTCTAATGAACTGTCATCTCGTGTAGTTCACGTTTAATCACAATAGTGCAGATAATGACATGAGATCCGTTTTTGTGGTTGGCAGTGGGAGATTTGTCGTACTAACCACACAGGTTTAAGAGCGATCAGAACGATGCAACAAATACAAACATGTCGTCCCGCTCACTAATTTGACCTGATTGGTGTGTTTGTGCATCCAAACACAGTCAAAGATGCTCTGTTGGCTTCATGCTGTGTATATCTGGGTTTGTGTGCAGCCTGTTTTTGAAACAGAGATTTCAAAGTGACTGATTTATGTGCAAAGGTCACGACAAACAACAACAACAATTTCCCTCTGCGGAAGAGGAGAATAACAGTGCTTAACAACAAACACATCAAAGATACGAGTTCAAACCATCTCTGCGGTTCCACTGAACCTATTTTAGGCTACTTATGTTGAAATGGGGTCAGCTGCACATTTGAGATCCTGATTCCAAAACCTCCCCTCTGGTTGAATCTTCTCAGAGTGTCTCTGTTGGATCCAGTCCCAATCAGCTCAGAATATGGAGCTCTGTGTGTGCGGCTCTAACGAGTGCAGACACTGTGCCTTCTTTCTAATGACGCAAAGGTACCAATAGCTGCATGGAACTGGATGTTAATGATGCTCACAAGAACATTTGTCCTCAGAAGGGATCATTAGAATAATTTCACAGGTAATTTTAATTTCACATCCATTTTAAAGTTAACTTTCTTTGTGCTTATAAACATAACAGAAAAGTTTACTTAGGTGCATTTTTGTACACAATTCATCTTGAGTCACACTGTCCAATTATAAGTGGTGCACTAGGGCTTGTAAGTAAAATCTCCAGACTGCAAGAAGCTCTTTTGTTGAGCAGTGTTTTGGTAACTCATTATCCCAAAAGGTTAGAGTTTTTTGCAGAGGAGAGTGTCAAAACAAATCCCACTCAGGCTCCTGTAACTTGTCTGCATTCTTTGTCATTATCTCTGACATTCATGCAATCTAAAACACAAAAATGTGGATTACATTCTCCCTCCTAATCATCGATACCGCTCTGGACGAGAACCAGATTGTCAGGCATCCCAGTGCACCTGAGTTTACATCTCCTTATTCTCACCTTCCCACACAAATCAACTGAATAAGCAAACATTTGAGCATTTTATTAAATCCCTCCAAATATGCTTGATGTGCCCACACTTCCAGTGAGCTGTGATGTTGAAAAAAAAAAAGCACAGGTTACGATGACAGCGACAGCCAGCTCATTCAACGGCCCACATCATAACTACAGGATCGACGTGAAAAATAAACAGGACAGGTGAGCAGTCAAGAGATGGTCACAGACAAATTGCCCTGATCCAGAGCATCTGATGCTGGAAAAGAAGAACAGGAACACAAAGGCATATCTCCCATTCTTGTCATCTCGTATCAATTCAGCTACCACTGGACTGAAAGCTTAGCTGACAACGGCGCTGCCTCTGCTTTCACCATCAGCTGCAAGAAGCTCGACTATCTTGCTGCTGTCAGGGGACAAAAGTGAAGCCCTTTGATTCCGTCGTCATCACACAGCAACTTTATCTACCCATGTTGCATCACTACTCAGCATTCACATGTACAGCTCACTGCCAAGAAAGGGCCTCTCCTTTGAGAACAGAACAGAAGTGCTGAGAGTAACGCTAGTTTCTCCCACAGAGTGAATCACAGAGCTTCGGACGGAGACTTGCTCTTGCCTTCTCCTCCTCTCTCAAACAGCTGACAGACTTGCACAGTGGGTTTGGTGGCAGTTAGCCAATCTTGCCTCCCTCGTTTTGCGAGATGAGCTAAGCCATCATCTTTCAGAATTCAAAGGGGGGAAAAAACTCACAAATCACTCTCCTCTCTTTGTATGGGAGACACATAAAATTCCTTCCAAAAGACATATACCGTATCACTTCCAAATGGCTAAAAAGCCCTTGTAGCATCACCATAAATACTGTATGACATTGGAGATGAAGGAATCATTTAATTTATTAGTGGATCAAACAAAAAATAATCAGCAACTACTTTGATAAGTGATTGGTCATTTTAGTGATACTTCAAGTAAGAACGGCAAACATCTGCTGGGTTGATGCTGTTATTTATCACATATGGTTGTAAATTGATTATATTTGGGTTTTGTACTGGTGTTAGGACAAAACAAGCATATGAACATGTCATATTTGGGCTCTGGGACAATATAATGTCCATCTTCACTATTTTCTGACATTTAAATAATTAATTGGTTGATCGAGAAAATGACTGGTTAATTAATTGATAAACTGTTTGTTTCCACTTTGGATTTTGACACTATTGTCTCATCACGATGGAAATCAAGATGGCATGTACCAAAGTTATACATACTTACACCAAAATAGATAACTCAGTGTGTATTATTCAAATCACAAACCACCATCACCACCCCATTAACAAAACAGTAATGATTCATCAATTATGTCTAATGAGAGGATCAAAATGTGGTTACTGTCCAGCAGGCAGGATGTTTCAGTCCAATAGGTGTCACACAATCTATCATGGAGCTATCTTTATAAAGTCTGCATGTGGAAGGTAATCTGACCACTGATGTTTATCTGATCAGGGATGGCAGACCAGAGTGGAAATCTCTGCTTCTTCCAGGCTGTAAACTCCCATACAAGCTTCACATCTAGCAATGATATCACCAGCAAATGAGAGAATCTAGGACACATGATCACACTTCAGAAAAATTCAGTGTTAAGACTATGAGTCACGGTTTATATGTTCAACCTGTCTGAGTGCTCAATGTCTTTTCAAACATGTGTTTTACAAACTTGCTAAGTCACTAAACTTGAACGCAAACGAAAACACCCCCCTTTTAATGTCAACCTACCTACATTAACAACGATGATATTACACAAGAGATGAGTGTGACAATCTGAAAATGACATCACATTGGGAGCCATGATGACAGGTTTTCCATCATTTTAATCTGACCTGGGTTCATTATTTTGCTGAGTAACGTTCACGTCTCAAAGTTAACCAGGTGAGTTGAGGATCGTTAGCTGCTTCACTAACGTTAGCTAGCTCAGCTCATTCAGCAGGACAGACTTTCCCAACAACCATGAAGGATAAAAGAGAACCTCACATCTCCCATTTAGCTCATTCTGTTTTCCAGTCAGGTCAGCAATGCGAGCTAACAGAGTGTAATTGGGTCTAAAGGGAGCTAAGAGAGGAGCTAGCATCGCTGCGTGTGCCGCATCCGAACAACACAAGCTAGTGCCGCTTAGCCTGAGGAGCTAACGAGCGTTAACCGGGCAGGATGGTTCAAATGCAGTTTCCAACCGACCTGTGATCACCGCTGCGACCCAGAAGATGCCCCGGTTCAGCCGCCTCCTGTGTACCACGAACCGTGCAGTGCCGAGATAATTCAAATCCCACAGAAAGTGTTGGAGGAGACGCTCGCACTCCGCTCGCTTCAGTCGCCGCCGCTGATCGGCTGCTGCTACACGGACACTCAACCAAACTCCTCCGAGCGACGCCCCGCCCCCGAGGCACCTGATTGGACGATAGCTCGGTCGATCGGTGATCGATAGATGATCGTGGATCAGATTGGACAGGGACCTGGAGCAAACTGGACTGTGATTGAATTGAGAGTTGTACTGTAACTAATGTACTATGCAATGTAACTAAGTACTTTTACTCAAGTGCTTTACTGAGGTTCAATTTTGATGCACTTGAGTATTTCCATTTTGTACTGCTTATACTCCACTACATTTATTTGACAGCTATAATTACTTTGCATATTTAGATTAACACAAAATATAAATCAACTAATAAATGATTATATATCATTATAGTTTAACCCCACATTCACCTGCTGCAGCATTGAGGTGATGTACACCTGAATGCATCACTGATTATAATCCTGTCATATGACATATATGATTCTAAAATGGAAAATTCTGCATAAAGATTGCTTTCACTTTCAGTATATTGAGACAGAAATACTTTAAGTAAATATTTTGACTTAAGTAAGATTTTGAATGCAGACAAAAGAGTATTTTTACACGACTGTCCCTTTTTCTGTAGTGACAGATTCTTCCACTGCTGCTGTAAACTTATCATTAGGGGAGAAATCACCTGCCAGATCGGACTCTTTCACCTGTTGACAAATTTCAAACTAAATGACTCACATTATTGCACTGTGACCTCATGATAACAGTCCAGACGAAAACACTATTTGATGCTCCCTTAATTTGACTTATCCTGTCGCCAGGTTGTCTTGTTTTGAAAGTGGGACCAATGTCTCTGCAGTCCTACAGTCCTATATAGACGTAATACTGTCCAGTTAGTGTAGAGTAAGTCAACAGTGGTAGAAGAAGTATTCAAATCTATTATATCTTATGTATTAGGTCAAATAACATAATGTAAAAATACTCCTACATGTGAAATTTGAAGTACAACTATAGAAGTATCAACAGCAAAGCTGAAATATCAAAAGTACTTGTGCAGAAAAAAGGTGAGTGTTATCATTTATATTATTTTCACTTATATCATTATTAGTGGATCGTAATTATATTACATATTATTGCTGTATTAATGTGTCCTGTAAGTAGCATGTTATTTTTGTATTTGGTTGAGCTCATTTTAACTACATACTCTGTGGTAGTTTTAATCTATAATGCATAAAATGTTTAAATTGACATTGAGTTGATCTTCATATGTAAAATCAAAATACAAGGAGTGATTTGTAACTAAAACTGTGACATGCAAGTAAAGGTATAATAATGTAACATATAATGGTAATGCTCAAGTTAAGTACAAGTATCTAAAATTGTACTTAAGTGCAGTGTGTGAGTACATGTACTTTGTTTCATTTCACCACTGGTGTCCAGCACCTGACCTGTTCCTCATTATCTCTGTCTAACTGATATGCAAATATTCACCTGTCAGTGAAGGGACTCTTGTAACCACTTAGTTTATGGACCCATTTGAACAACACCGCAGTCTTAATGTCCTTCCTCTTTTCACATGAGTGATCTCAAACATTGTCCTCTTATGTTTGTCAAGTCTTGATCTGTGGCCCTGTTTGTGCTTTTAATAACACTCACTGTGCTGTATTTAAAATCTGATCCGACTTTTCATATTTATCATCACATTGTCTTTTTTGCAGCTCCTCTCATGTTTGCCTTCACCTTCTTTACCCCTGATGATGAAACCTCGGCTCCTTTAACAGGCCAGAAGTTTATCAGCATTAAGTCACATTCCTTGCATAGCTAAGAAGCCTACTAAGCTGCCATATGACATGTTTTGTGGCCTGGAAGGTTGCAAAACCAACAAAGAAAAAAAAAACTTTGGATAGCAAAGCTGTCAAGCCTGTTAGGCTGATTATTGTCATGCCAATATATTTCTTTGCATCATGCACCAACTGTGAGTCTATCTCTCTCTCAAACACACACACAAGCTATCTGTCTTCTTTTCACTGTCACTCTTCTTTTATTCTTAATTATCTTAAACCCAATCATCTTTATGACTCCCCCCTTTTTTTTACAACAAGCACTCATCTGTCAAACTGTCGACTTCACAGTCATAAAATGTAAATGTTGAGCCTCTTATACATCTGTTAGGATATTCCGCCCCCTTGTGGTCACTATGAGTAACTCAATAATTTGACAGTCAAGTGTTTTCGCTCACTGCGCTTAATTAGACCTTATTTTTTAATCCCATCTGCACTGATTTTGTTACTGTATCACACGTTTCTCATTTGAAATCTGCTTTCATGACATGTTTGATCTTCTCAGTGGCGGAAGAAGAAGTAATGACATCTTTTATTTAAGTGAAAGTATTAACACAACACTGTAGAAATACTCTGTTACAAGTAAAAGTATGTATTAAAATATTTACTTAACAGAACAAAAGAATTAGCAACAAAATACACTTAAGGTGCCAAAAGTAAAAGTATTCATTATACAGAATGACCCATTTCAGAACATATATAATATATATTATAGCTAATTTTAACTACTTTATATTCTGCTGTGTATGTTAATCTATAATCATCATATATCAGAATTTATTTGTTGAATATATTTTGTATTAATAACCTGAATCTGCAAAGTAAGTAGTAACTAAAGCTGTCAAATAAATGTAGCGGGGTAGAAAGTGCAATATTTCCCTCTGATATGTATTGCAACAGAAGTATACGATAGCATACATGGAAATACTCAAGTAAAGTACTAGCACATCAAAAATGGCAAAAGACAAAAGACAAAAGTTGAGTTTTGCTCCTGGTCAGAAGCAGGTGAGGCAAAATGAACCAGTTGGGGGTCAGGAAAAGGGGAAGAAGTTCAAAAAGCAGACGGGGGTTCATGCAGGCCTGCAGAGGTGATGGCTGGTAAGTTGAAGGCACGTAAGACAAGCTGGCAGAGAATGAAAGGGAATAATGGGTCAGCGTATACACCGCGAGGCTAGTGGAGAAGTGGGAACAGGTGTGCAGGTGGTGGGAGAGGTCAGGCGATGGCAAATGTCATGAACACATCAGTGAACTGGCTGCAGGGCTGAAGGGAGTGGATCTGAAACGACAGGAGAGTTAGTGTTTGAAAAGGGAGGAGAGCAGATAGAAAATATGGAACGAGAATCAGGTTGACATTTTGGTAATTAATCTCAAAACACTGCTGACGTTGACAGGTTTAGAAATCGGTTTTGGAGCTGCTGCCGTTAATCAGAGCTCAGGACAAGTGGGAATTTTGACCTGTTGGCAGCCGTGGAATGTAACTACATTAATCAATACTGTGCTTAAGTACAATTTTGAGGTACTTGTACTTTATTTGTCTTTTCAGAGACATTTGAGAGAAATATTCTGCTTTTTACGATTGATTGACAGCTTTAGTTACAAGTTATAGTTTTTTTCCTTCATACAAAACATACAAACATACAAAGAAAGTCATTTTTCATGCAAAAACATTTCATGGTTCCACAAATGTGAAGATTTGCTGCTTTTCTTTTAATGTATTCTTAATGATTTTGAGGCTTGGACTGTTGGTTGGACAAAGCAAACATTGTAAAGTTTGAGCTCTGGGACATTTTTCTGCGTTGAGTACTTTTACTTTTAATACTTTAAATACATTTTCCTGATTATACTTAAATACTTTTACTTAGGTAATATTTTCAATGTAGGACTTTTTCTTGCAACAGAGTATTTGTGCAAGACCACACAGCACAATATTCAAACCTGTTTTGAGAATGACTAGAGCAATAATTCCTTTGTTACCACATTTTATTTTTCAAACAACATATAGAGTACTTTACACAAAAAACAAGCCATTATCTGCTTCAAATATTTACATAAAACTTTGTAGAGAGACAGAAAAAAAAAACATTCTTTGGGTCTAACCATGCAAAACAATAAATAATGTTCCTGACAGTGCTTTGCATGGTGTTTTCAAGACTGCTATTCAGCAATAAAAAAGCTCTGATTTTAGTTGGCTATACATAAAGCTGCCCTGGTCCACACAGTCATCAGACATGCCTCCACCTAAGACTAGGCAACAAGACATGCAGTGACTTTGACTCAGAGTAGGTCAGATGTACCTCAACACATTTGCTACAGTACAGAATGCACTCGTTTGTTTTGAGGCTCACTTCTCCAATTTTAAGCAAATTGTTGACCAGGATAGATACAGAAATTAAAAAGTGAGATGTGCAACAGTTTTCCGTGAAAAGCTTAGATTACGTAGAAGAACTGCAGCATCCTCGAGGGATGAAGCACTGTACACAAAAGACCTCAGATGTTTTGCTCGGCAAGGCCTTAAAATGTTTTCAGTGACGCTCCTGTCACCAAGACAGAATGAGCAGGAGCTTGAAGTTGACATCACAAAAGTACAGTTCTCACTCCTTTCATCCCTCAGCAAGGCGACAGACAGTGTGCAGATGTGATCCCCTGAGTCCTTCTGCAGGCCAGGTCCAGAATCTGCTCCTCCCTCTCCCTCTCCCGCTCCCTCTCTCTCGTCCGCCGTGGCTCAGGTGATAATTTGTGGCTCCCAGGACTGGCTTGCCATCTGGGGGCGACACTGCGTAATGACCGGAGGGCCTGTCGGGGTCTGACTGTCCAGGCAGAGCCCGCTGACCATGTGCTGCAGAGCCGTACCTTTAGGCTTCCACTTCTGCAGAGAGAGAGAAAAAGACGGAATTCATAAAAGCACAGATGTCCTTGCTCATTCTCTGGTTTGTATTATTCCCTCCACATAAATGATCATATCAGTACAGGAGGTTCATGTTAGTGGTGAGTAATGGACTGAGTCAGACCTGGATAACAGTAATCACATGAGTGATTGACTTGCCGAACTCACAGTGGAAAAAATCATAGTATAGCCAGCTGCAGTGCACAGCAGCATGTCATCCCTCAAGAGAAGAAACTATTTGTTGTAGCTGGTAAAATGTTCTTTACACCATTTGTTACTGAGTACTACTCAAGTACGGGAGAGTAAATGTACAGTAAAGTACGTGTACTTTTACATTTCATACTCCTTTATCCTTCTGTTCCACCACATTTCAGAGATAAATATTGCACTTTGTGCTCCTCTACATTTATCTGACTGTTTTAGATACTTTACAAATTAAGAATTTAGATTTAGAATTTGGAAGTCCAATGCAACAGCCACAAAATCAATCCTCCCTTATGTTATTTACTCTGCCCTAATTGATATGAACTCAAACTTCTCAGTATGATGCAAGATAATTCGACAGCACCACAAACGACATCCTCCAAAATCAGAACTGCACATTATAACTTTCATGAAAGTAGGATTTACTGCAGGGCAGCAGTTCTAGTTCTAGTTTTTGGCTAGGTGTATCTAACAAACTGGCAACTGAGTGCATTTTGTCATATGACGACTTTTATTTCAGTAAAGAGTCTGAATCCTTCCTCCACACGGTAACAAGGTGTATTTGATAGAGGCTTAGAGTCCAAACAGGCTCATCTTGTCACCACAGCTGGATAAAATGCTGTGGAAAAAATTCGTATTTCATTTTTGTTGTTGTACTTTTCCCTAATATCTATTTATGGTCATCATTAAATCACTTACACTCTTTCACCCTCTCTCGCTAACACATACTCTGATAAAAGCGATTCAAATGTAAAGTTCATGATTCCCACTGAGTAACAAGTGCACCACATTGCTTTGATTCTCCATAAATGTAATAATCTTTTCAACAGAGACTCTCTAGGGTCTAGTCCCTGAGAATAAAAGTGCCAGAACAAGTTTGACAAGAAATTTGAGACTGAAATAAAGAGGGTGAGAAAGTGTTCCCCTGTAAACAGGCTGTCTATAAATCACCAGGTATAAGTGGTTTGTTTATTAGCTTGTTGATTAAATAGTTAGAGCTGAACTTAAGGCAACAGCAGAGAAGAAGCGTGCCAAGTCCAGATTTCTGAGGCCATATGGAGGCTTATCAAAGTCTCGAGGTGAACGTGGGGTTAATCTTAAAATCCCAGAGGAGGGAGAGTGTGTTTACGTGTGTGGGTGTGTGTGTGTGTCACATACTGTAAACATGTAGTGTTACTTTTGTGTGTCTGTGTTTTCGAGTATGTGCATGTTTGTGCAAGAAAGAGAAGGACGAAATGAAATGTCAGAGTGAAAAACAATGTCAGAGTAAAAAATAGATATTTGTGATAAAGTTGCTGACTGCCAACATTTTGATCCAGTTTTCTGTGTCCTGAAATTTGGCTAATTTAAGTTTTCACTATATTTATTTTCATTGGACAGCTTCTAAAGCAGTGTTCAGACCAGCATTGGGCATAATCCCTCCAGTCAAACCCAAACTAATGAAATTCCTTTAGGATTGAATTAAGAATTCATATAGATAAAAAATAAAAAATTCAATAAAACATTAATGCTGAGAAAATAAAATGTTGCACAATTGTTCCAGCTGTTTTTATGCAGCAGGGAAAAGTCTCTGTCATATTGGTGATGGACGACACAAATATCCAACTGAACAGCTCAAGATCAGACTCATGCCCATAAACTCAAAACATCACTTTAACATAAGTTTTGGTTTAATATTTACACTCTTTAAAAAGATACCACCATCACTTGTTTCTCCAAGAGTGAATCACTTCAGTATTTCATTTCAAGAGCAAAATCAAAAACACACTTTTTTTTCCAGCCTAATTTGATATATGCACTTTATTTTGGTTTCTAGGGGATTAAACACTCGGGACAAAGAAGCCAAATGTCTCCCACAGCAAAAAACTGGTTACTTGTTGATCGGTACGCTCCCAAAAAACTCTCAAAGGATTGTGATAGAGATGAGAGGATGGCCTGGCAAGAGTCCCACACACTCATACACATGTTTTGAGTTAATAACTCCCCTTTCAATGCCATAAATCAACCAGTCAGCCAGGGTGGGTCCAAATGGGACGTGAGCATTCAACAATCACAAAGGGGGGATCTAGGAAGGAACAGGGTGGGGTCTGAAGTTATTGGAACACTATTCAAATCAACTGTTCTTTATTTGGCACGAGCTCCATCAGCGTGAGATCGTTTGAGACTCGTGGCACCGTCAGCAGACAAGGCTGCTTAGCATCTGTCCAGGAAGCACCTCTTATCTCCACATCTTTCATGTTTGAGTTCGACAGTGCGAGTGGCACCTCAAGGCCAAGTGGGATAACCATTTGGAAAAACTAATACCTACTGTTAAAATGACTGAGAGCCAAAGATTAAAGCAAATTCCAACACAATAACATCACAGAATAGCTTGTGTTTTTTTAGGCACTTCTTACATGTGTTATGGAACCTAAAGAATGTTCAAAATGTAACTGAAATGTACTGTAAGGCTGAGGTTTGAAAGGCTTACACTGTTTCTTCTTACCTGTCTGGGCTCTTTTGAATTGCAGGGCTCCATCTTGACCTTTGACCCTGCTGTGAAGGCTGAAATGGCCAGGCAGAGGTCCTGCTGCCGGATCAGTGGCTCTATTAGTTCCCATCTCTGAAAAATACGGAAAAACTAAATGAAAAGTTTGAAAGGATTTTTAAAAACTTTTGGTTTCACTGTACAAGTATCACATTTAACATTGATGCCTTTCACGTTTACTAAATTCACAATGAATCTCAATGTGTAAACACGGTTTTACAGCTATATTCTAATAACTCTAAAGGTTACAATTGTGCACAAACCACTACGTTTCTGTCCAACTGATTTAAAGAGATGCAGTCTGAAGTCAAGGAACAGGCTAGAAAACATAACACGTAATAATAACTGTAATGTCCAGCTGAGTTGGGAAGCATCATGATCAATATAATGGTAAATTCATAATAATGACTAATGTTGACTAACCCAGCAGAAGAACATTTAGGCTACAGAATAGGAAGAAGAAGAAGAATGAACGTAAGACTTAGTCATTTATGTTACTATACTTTATGCTAATGTGTAATGCACGTTTGGCATTTGACATTCATAACATCACGTTCATTCATCACGAAGTTTTGGCCCCTTGCACAGAATCTGAGGTCTTAAATATTCCTTGTGCCTTCTATATATTCTTATCATTGCAGTAATCGTTAATATACCCTGACACCAGTGTCGTCAGGTCAAATTCCTGCACATTTACATATTAATAACAGCAACCCAGTATGACGACCCACAGTCTCCCCCTGGGGGCAGATTCCTGACCTGCGACTGCGGCCTGTTGGCGCCGATGCCCCTGCACTCTGCCAGGCCCAGGGCGTCCGTCCCACGGGTCTCCAGACACAACCCGCCTTGTCTCAGCACACTGGACACCGCTTCCTGCTCCGGGACCCTGAGGGAACCATTGACAGCGAGGAGAGAGGCCAAGGAAAGGTCTTATTACAGCAATAAAGAACAGATGGATTGAATTGACTGGTGGCCCTGTTGAGTAATTGAATCACACCACAAGTAATGCGCCCTGTTACAACATGCACTTATAAAAATATACAATTACAGTTTGAGAGACCACAGTTATTTGGAAACATGACACAGAGCAGATAGAGCCAGAGAGGCGGGGCTTTAAGAAACAAGCTGGTGGGATTCACACTGATACCCCACTCAGAGGTTCACATCCCAATCAGATATATTTAGATCATTGGTTCTGATTATTGATTATCCAAGGACTTGCAAAGATTTGGGAAAATTGTATTTTTCTTTCTCTAAACATGTTTTTTTCTTTTGAAATGAAATGAAGTTATTATTTATTGGCCTCCTCAAATAATAAATCCAAAGAAACACAGAACAAACCTTTTTCAAAATTATTTTTCATTTGTTGGTTTTTAATAGTGTTTAGAAGGAAACCATGGTTTTCTTTGGTGCTACATCACAGTAGCACAAAGTAAATATTAACAATGTTAATAATGACCATCAGAGCATGAGTGACAGTGATAGCAGCTCAGTTCGGGTGTTGTACCTCAGCTCAGGATAGACGTTCTCCATATACCAGCGGAAAGGTTTGCAGTTCAGCTTCCGCCGCAGTGTGAGACGGTCTGCAATGCTACGACAAAAAGCAAACACATGAGGATGTAGAAACATAGAGAGAAGAGAGAAGAAAGGAAAAGGGAAGGAGAGGAGAATGTGAGACACAATAAGAGAGGAAGATGTTAAAAATAAGCATCCCGCTGACCTCGATGCAGAGAACTCAGCTGAACCAACAGAATCAACTAATGAGGATCTGATTAATAGCGCTGAAGTATTTTCTGCTAAAACCAGTGAGGGCTTTCTGTAGTAATCCACAACCACTGAACTGAGTGCTCTGTGTGTTTCTCAGGGGTCGGGCCTTTTATACAAATAGATTTTAAACTTTTAGCCCAATAATCTATTGACGTTAAATCAATTGAGAACAAACTAAACTAACTAGTTTATCTTTTTAGTAATTTTTCAAGTTAATCATTCTCCGTCTCCAGCTTCTCAAATCTGAGGTTTTTCTGCTTTCCTTTGTCATATGTGATAACAAACTCAACATCTTTGGGTTTTGGATTGACAGCTGGATAAAACAAGTGATTTAAAGATGTCACCCTGGGCTCTGGGAGGTCATATTAGGGATTTTTCACAATTTCCTGATGTTTTGTAGATGAGAGAACATAATCAGAAAATTAATCTATAACATATAATAAAACATTGAGAAGAGAGCCGCTAACCTGTATGAAACATAACCAAACCTGTACGACGAGAGAAGATGGTGACAGTATAATGGACCAACCTGCCAAAGGCCTTGCCCTGGGCTGACGGTCTTGCAGAGTAGTAGTACTGTTTATACTCGTCCATCCACACCTCAGCAGCCCGCCGGGTGTTCCTGCACAGACACACACAACACCTGCTCAGACGCAGTAATGACAGGGCTGCTGGCATTCCTGTAGGCAACTCTAATGACAGTGTCCTACACTGGAGCCTCCAGACACCAAAAAAACCCCATCTCTATCAGGAATTTCATCCTTCTTAAATTTTAGGTGTCTCTGCAAATAGGCTGATGAGATAGTTTGGCTTGTTTATCCAGTCTGATTTGTTTAAAGTAGCAGCACCATCTTTTAGACAAGTTATTTCTAAACTACAGCCTAAGTTGATATATGTACAATATACTGGAGGTAAATCTTGTCTCTGTTCAGGATGTGATTAAACAAAACATGAATACACAAGCTAAAGCTGACAATCCAGGTGTTTCTAACCTTTTTTGCACCATTTTTATCATAACTATATAATTGGGGACCAGCAAAAACCCTAAACAGACTGTTAACTGGGGTTAACTGTAGATAGAAATCAGTATACTGTTGTTGGGGTCCTATAAATGTTTTTGGTGGTGAATCATATTGTTTCCTTGCAACCTGGTAGAAAAATTCCCAAGAGTGTGAAACCTTTAGTCCATCCAGAGAAAAGCAACATCTTTGTCAGCATCTCCACCCATCCTGGACACTAAGAACAACTATTTAAGTAGTTTGCTATTATTACATTACATGATGTCTGGGTGAAGATGCTCTCTAAACCTTTTCAAAATTTAGTTACGTGCTTACTCATCTCTCTGCCACTGGAGTCAAACTGTGTGAACAGTGTGAAGTTTGTCTGCTGAAGCACTTAACTTCACACCGAACTGTGCTGAATCATATGACACTTAAGATTTTCAAGCTGACTAAAAGATGAACCTTCTTGGCAGTTGTTAAATTGTTTTGTGGTGTAATAACACCTTGCAGCAGATAGGATGTCAGGTTTCTAACGCATCAACCAACTCACTTAATGTAGGTGAGAGCGTTGCCTTCTGGGAAGTCGTACGGGTGTCGTTTCCTGAACACATGACCCACGCGGCTGCAGGGAAGGATCTCCAGGCTTCCTCCACACATCCACACCCGGAAGGAAAGCTCTGTAGGAGGACAGACAGAGGGTGGGGTCAAGTATGTAGGCATATAGTCTATCTGTCTATAAATTACACAGTCTGACCCGCATCATCCTTGTATCAGCCTGGTCATGTTCACCTGCTACTTTTTTATGCAGCAGATGGCTGGAAGCCGTAAATCAGCAGCATGAAAGATGTTGTAGTGGATAATTTAATGCTTAATGCATGCAAATTTCAAGGGCACTTTTGGCCTTTAGTAGAGCAGGCTGCTGAATCTCTGCAGCATCCAAAAGCATCTGCAGTTGTCCAGAGCCAGGCGTGCCACAACAAGAATAAATACATGAAATTATGACTTGAATTCAAGTTTTTCATTGCCATTTATGTGTTTAGTTTCATGACCGTTATGTCATTGGAAACTGATGATTTTTTTCCAAATAAACATAGCAGTCAGTCAAGAAAATAAGCACTATTTTCTTCATTCCTCTTTGTTCTAAATTAGTGATATTCATCCAAGTGAACACAGGAAAAAATATTGTTCTTATCATTAAGTGCATTAGTTGGTTTAATATTTTGTAAGTGTATAATCTCCTACTCCTCCATCTACTTTCCTTGGAAAGTCCACATATCAAAACATAAACATCTTTTAGATAATGAAAGTTTTAAAAAAAGGAAATGAAAGTACAAGAATTATTAATACAATTAGGAATATTTGCAATTTCAGGGTATATGTCTAAACTTTTTCAGAAAGGCAGAGTAAAGCTTGGTTGTGGGCACTTATTTCAACACATTCTGGTTCCTGTGGATGGCACGATGATGATTAATGATGATTAATAAAAAGTCATTATTCTGACTCAACTAAAAGTTAAAACATCATCAGTGAGCTCACCAAAGTTCTCCCCTCCCCAGATGTCCATGTGGGTGTCATACTGGCCCAGGTGGTTGAACCAGCTCTTATCCATGACAAAAATCCCACCAGCGATGACGGGTGTCCTGCAGAGTAGGGAGGAAAGGAGTCATTTACATTTTCTACACTTACTGTAACTCACACTCTCATTCGGAGAGACTTATTAATCTTCAGAAGATCTTCAATCACAAAAAGGTCAAACTCTTTTCAGATTGGACCCATACATTTTTAATCCCCCTGAAGGTGTTTGGATCATGATTGGGTGATGAGGATTTATAATTCTGCAGGGAAGCTTGTTTCCCAGTTTGGAATCAATACTATGGCACTATGGATCCCTACATCATGAAGGAAGGGGAAGAGGGATGATAACGAGCCATGTAGACGCACCTGATTGGCTGTGTGGGGTCGCTCCTCGCCATTTTCTGCTCGATCGGAATCTGCTCCCATTTGAAGTGGAGACTCCAGTCAAATCCTGAGGAGACAGAGAGCAAAAAAGAGAGACAAAAAGTCAGATCCAGCAGGTAAATTTACAACCACTTTGTCTAGACATCTGTTTGAAAGCAGCCAAGAAGACAGATAAGAATATCCTGCTGACTTTGGCTGAACTAACTCCATCGACTAGCATGATTTTAAGTTTCAATCTTTTTTAAAACTTCAGAGCTGTTGAAATAAAAACTATGTATCTTCACAAACTTTACTACCAGATTGTCTTTAATCCAGTTCGGAATTTCTTTCACGGCTTTTGAATTGATGTGAAATCGTGTGATATAACCAGGGTTTTGTGCAACAGGGTTTTTCCGGCTGTGTGTTGTCAGCTGTTACTGTGCATGATTTGTGTGTTGGGTCCTGACCTCCTCTCAAGTCGGCAGAGGCAGCCAAGTAGGCAAAGTTATCCAGGCTGATGACATCAATGATGGGGCTGACCACTCGCGTATGGTCCTGCATGGAAGGAGAAGGACAGACGGATGCATTAACATTGAGAGCACTTAGACATGATTGAACATTTTATATTTAAACTATTGAAATATTTATATGCTGTTCTTAAGAGTGAAGCAATGATGGGGGTCACAACGTGTTTTATATATCATAATCCATTACATTTAAGTCACAGAGGTAATGTGGTGGAAAGATTGTTAACATGAAACAGTCACATTTATCCATGATAACAGATCCAGCCATAGTAATTATCTTTATGTATGATTGTGGGTTAAATTGCCCGACGGCCTTATGTTTCTGAATAATTAGGATGGGAATTTAATGCTCTTTTTAATAACAGATGAATTGCAGATTAGGGATTTCTGGCACAACTTTAATTATTACCAAGGTGCACAGAGAAAAGGAAATAATTCTAAAGAGGTTAAAACTCTTCTATCGAGAGGAATGATGTAACTAATCCTGCTGTAAGACATCTTAATGAAATGAAGCATCACATTTCATCTTTGTTTCTCTGAGGTATAGAAGTGATTAAGGCCAGCCAAAGAGGTGGTAATCTTTCTCAGGACAAAGAGAGAGGGTTTTTGATAATGGTGTTTCATATGTTCTTCAATATTTATTGGTAACACTTTAATTTAGCACCACAATATAGCATTAAAAAGCAGTTTAAAAACACTTAATAAATGTTGATGTAATGTAAGGGCATTTATGATTGTGATTTTCAGCAGCTATAACTCCTCTTATGACACACCTGTAAAAGATAATTTATGTTTGATATCACAACATAACATTGATGTAATCATATATAGGATGTCCTCGTAAATTTTAAACACATGTGTAAACAGTTTTAAACCCATCTGTGAAAGATTTGAATGTGTAGATTTGTTTGTATGTGTTGAGTCTTGATTTATTGGGAAGAGGTCCCAATAACAGATAAACTAGCAAACCAAAATTTCAGATTCAGTCATCGTCGTCGTCTACAAAAAGGGCAATATTACATGTTGAACTCAGTCCTAATGGTGTTTTTGCACTGGATGTGAATGATAATATGTCAGAAATGTGACCTGGTCAAATGATTAAGAATAGGGCGCCACATATTCTCTAAAGTTTGTGCAAGTCAAACTTTTAATTGAATGATGTTTCAATGACACTTCCTCAGGATCAGCTGAAGGTTCAGCAAACTAATTAAGATTTTTTTGTGTGTGTGTCAAGAAAATAAATCAATATATATGAAAGCAATACATATTAAATGTCAGATCGTGCTCTGGGGGAAATGAATTAGTCGCCCACTGAATAAGTGACTTAAGACAGGTTTAATGATAATGGCAATGGCCCACCTCCCTCTTTCTCGTGAACAGGAGCAGTACATTGTACAAATACAAGTATGATCAGAGTGGACTTTAACACTTCTCTCTATTGAGTTGTGTGGTGTTGTTAAATCTGCAGTGTTTTCATGTTAATTACTGCTTATATTGTACAGAACATAAGCAGCTCTGAATGTGCAAAGCCTCCTTGTTCTTCCCACACTTCCTAATAAATTCATGATAAATAACCGTTAAACTACCTCCTGTCGGAGAAGTAACATGAGCTATAAAGTAAACGCTGAGGAGAACTGTTGATTGCACATAGTGTGTGTGTGTTTGTGTCTGCATCTGTCTGTGAATGTGTGCCTGTGCCAACACTGCTGTTTGCCCATAAGGCATCTCTGTATGTGTGTGCTCGTGTAGTGGAACAGCTTAACATTGGGACAATCCAAATGACTGTTTCCAATTAGAGCCGTCCCTCTCTTTGCTCAGAGATTGAACCCCTCATGAACTTTGTGTTCATTGCATTAAAGAGTGCGGGGGAAGAGAGAGTGTGAAATGCCTCTCTGCCAGAGAGCAATTTGGAAAGTGATGCTCTCAACAGCTTTAAGCAATAGACATTTATTGGGCTTTTAATGAGCCTCTGTGATTTTGTAATGCATGAAGAGGCTGCACTTCCAAAATGGATGTCACCAATGATTTCTCAATGTCACTAGCCTCTTTTGTTCTCTCTTTCGCTGTCTGAAATTATTGGTGTGTCAGAGTGCTGTGTTTTTTTCACGTACATCTGGCTGCTTTTAATGGAGCCAATAAAGGAGTTTAGGCTTTTACTTGTGCATTTAAACTGTATGTCAATTTGTGGAAAAGTGAAATTATTTGCATGATGAAATGAAAAAAGCGGAAACAGAAAGAAAAAGAGAGGAGAAAGAAAAATTAAAATGATAAATGTAGAATAGAATAGAAACACTCCATAACTGGAAAATACATTTGCACACTGAATTTCATAGTTTCGAAATGGACTTGAGGAGATCTCTTTTCCTTTGCTTCATCGCCCAGTAATGTCACATCAGTCTCTGAGTAAGAGACCAACAGTGGACAGACTTCTCTTTTCCTGTCTTGAATCATGTTCTCAACTGTACAAGCAGTTAACAGTTACGTTAAATGCAGACGTTTCACTCGTAGTAGAGTATTTTTACAATTTGGTAATGCTACTTTAACTTAAGAATTGAACATTTCTTCCACCACTGGCTATATCCCCGTCTGTGCACGTCAATATTTACTGTCTCTCTTTTGCTTTTTTTCATTGGATTTCATGCTAATGTCTGTCTATGAAACGTTCTGTCCCAGCTTTCGCTTAATCAATTAGGCTGTTTTTGCTTCATTTCTGAGAAACAACTCAAAATGCTAATTGTGTCTGGTCTATTAGACAAGTGGTTCCCAGTCGGCTCCCAAGATAAATATGAGCGAGCAGCAGGATGCACAATGATTTACAGAGTAGAAAAGAAGAAAAAAACATATGTCTGCTATAGAAAATAGCAGAGATATCTCTGAATTTTCTTATAAATTCATTATAATAATAATTTTACTTCTTCAGGACCATAAAATAATTGAAATAAAACAAAACCATAAAATCACTCTTTGGTTGATCTGGTGATAACTGGAGTCACAAGCCAGTTAGGTTGGCGGCGACTGCATTTGTGATGGTCAGTGAAGAGAGACAAGAAAAAGAGGGGAGATGAGCATCAAATCAGTAATGATCAAAGACTGGCTACTTGTTACGTGTACAGTTGCTGGAGCAAAATTATAATTATTCTCCACGGTCTAAAAAAGGTAATGACTTTTGAGAAATGAAGTTGCCCAAGATTTATTAAATGTCACCGTCAGAAAATGAAAACACAGGAGAAAGTGCAGTGATAGGCTATACCTTTCACTGAACCTAAATCTCTAATCCCCCATTTGTGAGTGCTGAGCTCATTACTGGCACTTCATTACTAATTAAATTCAAGCACTTTCAACTGCCGCTCTAAATCAACAAATGAAAATTGTCATTATGCTGCTTTAAAGAACGTGCTGATCAGCGGTCCTTCATCAGCATTCCTGCCCTCAGAGGCCTTTATGAACCCAGGTCTCAGGAAGACTAATGAATCCGGACCGAGGAGCTGGTGAGTTATCACTGAGCCAGGCGCTCTCATGAATGCCAGACTGAGAGATTGTAATGCAAGCTGGATGAGTCACAGCTGCCCAGAGCCAAGCATGAGTGTAAGGAAACACAAACACGATGTGCATACACTCACAATGTGTAGAGTCTTCTGAATAAAACATTGAGGGGTTTTGAACGGCTGAGACTTCAGAATATGTGGTTTGAATATGAGTTTTGTTGCATGCAGAGTTTTTGAAAGTGTTCTAGTTTGGGCTGTTGTCTGGTGTACTTTCTGAACAAACTGCAGACGCCTGGCCTTCAGCAAAGATCTGCTTACTTTTTATGCTGTAAATAAATAGCTATTCGTCTTTTAAAGGAATAATTCATACTCAAACATTTCTGGAGATATGCTGGATCTCTTGCTGTTACCACTCTCTATAAAGCTACAGTCGGGAGATGGTTATCTTAGCCTTGCTGTAAATATCTGCTTATTCTGAGGACAGGAGCAACAAAAGACTGTGAAAGTTGTGGGCTGATGCAAAAACACCTGTCTGGATCAGTCCACAGATAAACAGGTTCATTAGTAACAGGTGATAGTATCATGATTGGGTATGTGAAACATGATTGTATAAAGGATGGACTCAAGAACACTTGCTAAAGTGTCGGTAAGCACAATTAATTTGCAAATGATTGCATTGTGTTTTTATTTATGTTGTACACAGCATCCCAACTTATTTGGAATCAGGTTATAATGTGTTAATTAGTGAGCTTCAGAGGTTCCCCACTGCTTCCAGTCTGTGCGCTGAGCTAAGCAAACCAACTGCTGGTTCCAGCTATATATTTATCATACAGACAGACATGTTATGAATCCTCTAACTCTCTGCACAAATGTTAGTATTAAGTATTAAGTGTTTCTCATAAGGTCAAACTATTCCTTTAATTAAATGTTGTATCTAGTATTTCTGTGCATTGAGGAGGACCGGAGAAGCAGTTGGAGCTGCTAAAAAGCAGTGGTTGAGGGGAGAAAAAGTAGGTAAGGGAGCCTGATGTGTGTGAATTTTTGTAATAGAGTCTTATGAATAAATATTATAGTGAGTCGAGACAGTTGAGACAGATGCTGCACTCCCTGAAAACCAAGGCGGTGGATGAAGGAAAGAGGCACACTGGAGGCAGCCCAGTTTGAGTGTGAGACTTTAGTGGGAGCACACATGACAGGAGAAGTAATTACTGAGAAACATATGAAATGAAAGAGCTCCTGCTGCAGAGTCAGTGGGACTGTTTGCCTGTGATGGGGGATGGCAGCGGATTTGGGGGAGCAGCTGTGCTGGTTAGAGCCCAGTCGCAGGTTAGTAATGTCAGGGGAGAGAGGAGACAGCCAGCAAACAGCCCATTACTCATTAGTAAGTGATGAAGCTGTCTTTCCACAGCTCCATTTCTCTTTATCAAAATACCAGACACTCATGTCTCAGTAAGTGCACACATTCATCTCTGCAGCTGCTTACGTGTATCTAAAACACATATTTACGTGCCGTGTGCACTTTGCTTGCATAAATTTGTGAATCTGATACAGAAAAGCAGACTGGCAGAGAAGCAGTGAGGGCTCGCAGCCAGCTGCCCTTGAAGGTTCATATGAAAATACCAGGGAAATTAAAAATGAGCAAAAAATCCCCCTGATAATGAAGAGTGGCTGGTTTTGCATTTCATCCTATTCACATTTGTGTTTGATTTGCCAAACATTCATGTGTGGATGTGATGGCAATGTCCCTGTGGGTTTTATAATTTAATTTGCAGGGTGCGGTGAATGGGGAGAATCTTCCCACTGCATTCGAAAAGGACTGTTTTTGATCAAAAAGGAACCCAGCATGCAGCCTCAAGCAAAAGCAAACAGTGTCACCATGCACAACACAAGCCACTGGCGTCTACACAAGACGGACCAACTAATAGTGAAACACTCCAGAGTCAAGTGGAAAACGGATTGGTTGGGAAAATGGCACCAGACTTTCCAGCAGTGGCAAAGTGAAGTGTCACATCACATATGACTTAAATCTTAGATGAGCAAATTGAGAGTTTATTTAACTACATGCAATGCCAAAATATTACATCACAGCCAATAAATTCAAACCTGAAAAGGAGTAAAATCCCCTGAAGCGTTACATCACAGAGGCAAAAAAAAGCAAATGTTCCACCTCCAAAATGCATGAGTGTGTGTGCTGCCATGTATTAAGTGTCTAATTGGAGGGTGTGAATGACGGCAGACTGTGAGCCTGTGGCTCTGTACCTCCTTGACTCTCTGGATCATCGGCTGCAGCCAATCAGTGTTGACCTCGCAGTGGCTGTCCAAGAAGGTCAAGATGGAGGCCGAGGCCGAGTTGGCTCCACGCACACGTGATCGGATCAGACCTGAGGGGACATGACATTGAAGTCTGAAACCAGTGAAATATCTACAGTTTGATTAAAATGGATGCTGCTTCACTGCATGTAGGGATGTTTTTGATGCTTTGGATTGCAAAGGGACGGCTGGTATGAAACTAAAGCAGATTGTGGGTCACAGTTAAAGATGCACACTGCTGATTTTACAGGTCATAGTTCATTTACTGGTCACAATTCCTTCTCCTCTGCTGTGAAACAACTATAATATTTTCTTTTGTTCTGTAGGAGCTTTGTCAAGTTTGAGAAAATTAGTGACTGTGAAGCCCACTGTGTCTTAAACTGAGATGGAGATGATTATTCACTCTTTTATTTCATCTCAACTCCATCCTCACCTGCCTTAGCAGAACGTCAATCATTGCCATGATTGAATGCACTTATTGTACGTTGCTTTGGATAAAAGCATCAGCTACATGAATGTAATGTAAAAAGTGGACAGGTGTGTATTGTTGCTTCAGGCATGGACTGTATGTATGGGTGGAAAGAATAATTGCAAAAGTGAAGTGAGTTTTTCCAGATGGTTGCATTGCATTGTGGTCTACTGAGGCGACTCATGAGAGAAACATTAGTCTCACTGCCACTACAGCGAATTTCTCTGGGTTTTATTTTTTGACCATCATGAAACAGAAAGAAGCTGTTGATCTTTGATTACAAGTGACTCACTGCAAGTTTGCAAGTGATGTTTTTAAATAGCTAAAGACTCTTCTGTTGTCAAACTCCATTTAAAATGCATTCAAAAGGTCTTCACAGGTCACACTGTCTCTGTTTCATGGAAAATATATGTCAAACAGTACAGTGGGCCTACGTCAATTTTCCTTTTAAGCTCTGAACAATTTGAAGCTGTTTGCTCATCTAATAAGCACTCTTTTCGTCACTTCTGGGATATTTACATTTGACTTGCAGGTGAAAAAGCTTCTACAGAACAAACAGCCCTTTGAAATGAAACCAGTTAATTGGATTAGTCTGAAGAAGTTAGCAGTCTTGTTTTTCCCTAGCAACCACTTTAAATTGCTTGTGAAAAAAGTACCAATTTGAAGCTGAGTATAAAATCTATTTTTAAGGACACCAAGTTAAGAACACAAGTGTCTTTCTTCATCAAAGTGCAATCACAGTGATTTGCATTTAACACAGAACCGTGGAGGAGGTTAATTGTCTTCTTTTCTGCAGCAACTACAGTTAATTAAAGGGTTGCATCACATTATCTAAAGAGCTTTGTTCCAAAGTCAGAGATCATTAAAATAACAGAAACTTGAGAAAAACTGTTAAGATAATTGTGCTTTTTTAAAGGAGTACAAACAGCAGCCCTGGAGTCTTCCCTTCAGATGATTATTTGTACCTGATTTATCTTTATTAAATGAGATGCTTAATGAGGAGGCCATGACTCTCAGGTTAATTTAGAGGATTAATTACAGCTTCTTCACTTGAACATCTCACAGCTCAGTGGGATGGAAATCTATCTGTGCAACATGAAAATATGTGGAGTGATTATTGTCTACATCTTTTTTTAAACTTGCAGAGATGCACTTTGTAACAAGGTAGTTGTATCTCAGACTGCCTTAAACAAAAGATGAACAGTACAAAGCTGAACAGGATAAACAGACTTTAACAGAAACTCAGTGCAGTTTGATTGTAAAGCAACAACACAAAAAGGCTTGATAAACTACCAGCAGTACAGAACACCATCCTACCGAAAGATAGTGTCCAAAGTGTCTTTTTCTGAACCTTGACTTAAAGGATGAGGCTTGTAACTTTCAGTATTTTTGCTATTGTCAACAAATTCCATGAAAAGACCAAAACCAACAATGTGTTAGTGTGTCTCACAATCCTTTCTCACTGCTGTATCTGCAGCTCTCAACTCCAAGCCCACTGGTTCCTACTGAAGACATAAATCTTTAAAAACAGGTCAAGGATACATAGTTTTATTTTTGGAAAAGGCTCAATAATTTCTAAAGCAACTGGGCACTGTAGTTTTTAGCAAATGTTACACAACCCAGAGAAAATGTGCATTTGTTAGAGACAGTTTTCAGCCATAGATTTGGTTTACTGGCGACATTTAAAGCAGCAGTTTTTTACAATGTCCATGTTTCTTGTAATGAAAGAACTTGACACCCAGTGCAACAACATAGCTTATTGTTTTGTTTTTAATAGTTTTTGGACAACAATGAAAGCTCTATGGCACAGAGGAAAAAGATATATCACGTGTTGGCTACACAGACAAGACTTGTTAGTCAGATCAAGTTATTGTTGATTTTGGTCATCATGGGGTACGTTGATGTCAGACATTTGTCTGCTTTGCTCAAATATCCCGAAACAATAAAAAATAATAAAAAAAAATAGCCTAAATGTCAACAAACATAGTGAAATACATTACAACTTTAAAACGAATTAAAAAAATAAGTAAGAAAGCAAATCGTTCACATACCAGACTCAAAAGATTAAAAAGGTGAGTTAGAAACTGTTTCTTGGAGGAGTTTAAAGATGTTGAATGCCAGACATTCACAGATGGTCTTTCCTCAGTTCTCATCTATAACACCTAAAGCCTCCTCATGCTTCTTTGTTGTAACTGTCTGTACATTTAATGCTCCAGCGCTTGATGACCTCAGGCAGCGGTTTGACGCATTAAAGGAGAGAAAGTCGACCATGCCTGAAGGTGTGAAACCATTAAGAGCTGCGTGAAGTAGGAATCAAATCTTAAAATAAATTCTTATATCACAGGGACTGTGCTGAAAAACACACCTAACAAAAGTTACCCAAAAAGATTTTGATTAAACTGGTTTACTTGGTGGCATGGAATTGGAGACTATTTTTAAGTAAACTCGAGCTCACTCCGGCTCGTGTACCTCAGATGCCAGTCGGGAACTGTTGGCCTAAATCCAATATGCTTGTGTTTTGTCAGCATGTGGCTCATAAGCCCAAACAAAGTCTTTGGTCTGCAGTGAGAGCAGCAACACAAGCAGCAACCTGAATAAGAGGGATTATTGTTAGCCATCCAAACAAGTCCGTAGCACTGGTTCTTTTGGCTTTTTGTTTGGCTGAACTTTCTTGTTTTTTCAGGTCAAGGACTTCATCTAATTCAAGGATTAATTTAGTTCAATTCAGAAACCTGTGGGTGATGACTCATACAATACTTTGATGTTTTTCTGTTTTTCTTCGGTGTGGGCTGTCCCTCTGTCTTAGTCATGAAGACTTGGGTTGATTTGTGTAAATTAAGCTCTGATATATAGACTGTGCAGTCTGAAAACTATTTTGATTATTGAATTTAAGGCATTCATCAAGCAAGAAAGCAAAACATTCTCTTGTTGCAGCTTCTCGTGTGACAATTTGCTGCTTTAATCTTCATATTTCATTGTAAATTTAAAATTTTTTTGGTCACCTTGACTCATTATTTGATTTTATTTTCCTCCTCATAATGTTTTAAAATGTAGTTCTAATGCATTTCCCAGCACAGTGTCACAGCTACGCCTTCATGTTGGACTGCATTAAAAACCTACCACAGACAGCACCTTTAAACCCAGTCTCTTTTCTTAAGCCAGTTTGCCTCCCCCCCCGCCTCCCCCTGTCCCTCCACACTCACCCTCTCTCCTGCCGTTCCTCAGGCAGCGCACTTTGGGGATCTGAGCGAGCAGCTGGCAGTCCTCAGCTGGAGGAGGAGAGCAGAGGAGATGGGATGTTATGGTGGAAACAGAACACACACGGAGAAAAACATACCTCCTCATCGCCTCGTCTCACACTCGCTGTCACTCACGAACCCACAACCACACATCACACTGTCACACATACATGAATTAAGTGCACTTAGACCCACATAAACACAGTTGCACAAGGAGATGGTTATACAGATGCACACACTCAATAAGAGCTGCTTACGCCACAGTATATGACCCCAAACACATCACATTCAACACAACATCCATCAGTGCTCCATCACAGTTCTCCAAATAATCAGAAACACATAAACACAAAAAGCACAGAGTGACTGAGCACTCAAACAAAAGAGCTTCATTTCACCGGATAATTTAATTCAAATCCTTTTCCTGTAAGCAAAGGCAGCGAGCAGCCCATTCTCATCATCCACTTCCTTTTTTCTACATGAGCAATCTCTGGTACAGACCTCTTGTTAATGTGTACGGATGGACGTCATTACAAACAACATGGAAACACAGGTACACAGAGACAAACACCCTTGAGTGGATTAGCATTAGCAGCAGAGAGTGAGTGTGATCTTGCGGAGGGATTGTGGGTGGATCAAGCAGACCCCCTCCCCAACAGCGATACAGCCTTATGCTGACAGAAACAAGCACGACAAGTTGTAATCCTCCTTGATTAAATTTGCTGTGTGTACAAACCTGTTTGTTTGCATTTAAGCTGTCGAATCAGAGGGGACGTGTGTGTGAGAGCAGAGAGGGTGTATTAGAGTTGCTCATAAGGAGGGGACAGCTGGTGTGTGTGTGTGTGTGTGTGTGTGTGTGTGTGTGTGAAGAAGAGGGGGGGTTTTAACCGCTCAGGGAAGAAGAGCAAAAAGTCACAGATCACACCCACTGAGCAGATGTTGTATACTTTTAGCCAGATTGTGTGTGTGTGTGTGTGTGTGTGTGTGTGTGTGTATCAGTGTGTGCGTGTGTGCTTGCATGCATTACAGTCACATGCCTGCGACTGCATGCGGTGCACTACTTTTATCCACATTTTGAATGTCAAGTATGTTGACACAGGAAAAATTACTACATGAAGTATAATTTAAAATGCCAGCCTACATACAAAAATGTACAAATCAAAATAATAAAAGCATGAAAAAAATTGTACGTGTTATTTTGCAAAATTTAATTTACCTTTAGTGATTTAAAGTTTGATTTATGTAATTCGTGCCACATCGTGCATGATTTACCCGTCGGCACAACTCTGTAAAGGCCATTACTTTCTTGTACACTAATTGGAAAAAACACGTTTAACTCAAAGTGTTTACTGGGGTGTATTCTTGTGTCGACAATATTGGAGTCACATGCTGTCGTCTGGACTCACACTAAAGATCACTGTCCTTGATTGAGGACGGTGTCCTTATGATTAAGGCAAGCCTCAATAGGATTATGCTCAGGCAGGACGATCCCTCCCCCTGCTGCTGACCAACAGCCCCCACCACCTCCTGCAGCCGTCTGCCGGCCGGGCCACATCCACTGACCAATACACTCACACTCACCTGACAGCCTGTCTGAACTCCCCGACTTATACTTGTATTTATTTTACTATTTTATCTTGCTATTAGTCTGAAAACATAATAACATTTGAAAAAAAAATAGCTGGGTAGAACAACTCTTTGTCTGAATATAAATGAATATTCTAAAAATGTGGACACTTTAAATGTGGGCAAACATGGGCAAATAAAAAGTCCAGTGGAAAAAATCTGTTTTTGTAATTTGCGTGAAAGATGTACTGGATGTACTTTTTCATTGTCTGTAATTATTGCTCATACAGAAGAAGAGTTATGCAGTTAAACTGTTTGTCTTCACTGACAGTACTGCATCCAGATGGTAACATAAATGAATTACTGTAAAAATAAGCCATATTGAAAACCAAACTTCAGAACGATTTATAAAGATTTAATTTTGCAAAAACAACATTTGTACAGTTGACAGTGAGGGAATCCATTTTCATCTAAACATGAAAATCATACCTCATTTTTATTTCTCAAATGAGTTCAGCTATTTTGCCTTCATCAGGGTGGTGTCTGAGATTCTTTATATACAATACACGGATTAGTCATGTGACTTAAAATTACTAGAAGAATGTTTACTTTTAGTCGTGATTTCTAAGTCGGATGATTAATTTAATTAATTAATCCATGTTTATTCAACATAATGTAGTGATTTAGGGTTTTAGAGAACTCGCTTTACCACATGCCTTAAGCTGCAACTGAAGCAGTTTTATTTTACTTTTCTCAGTAGGGATCAGTGAGACTTGTAATAAAGCACAGCATTAGAAAGTGGCGACACAGAGAGACCAGAGAGAAGAGCTGCAGGAAACAGAATAACCTGCTAATTGAAGGATTATTGGTTCACAGTCAGGTTGAGTCAAAACTAAAAGCCACAAACTGGAACCGAGGTGTGTTTGTAACGGTTTCACATGATAACTGAGGCTGAAAACCCTGAAATCCAAAACAGGGAGGATGTCTGCTCAAGGATGAGAAACAGACAGTTATGAGTCTGTTTCCACTCTGACCTCATGTTACGCCCAGTTCAAGGTGGCTGCAGGTAGACTGGCTGCAGCAGAGGGAGAATAAACAAGGCATTAGTAAGCTAATCGAGCTCCTGCTGCTACCGCCGCTGAGACACTACTGTTTAGATGTCTGGCCAGCTCTGACACCTCTCAGTGTGTGCGTGTCAGTGCCTGAGTACACAGTGAATGTAGGTCGCTGTGCTGTTCCCACAGACAGAAAAATGCATGTGGTGGTAATTACAGAAAGCGCTGTGGACAGTGTAAAGCATGAGCTCATGTAATACTCTTCTGCCTAATGCTGACAAAGGGGAATAATTACCAAAATGTGGTTATCCGCTAATTCCACAGCTACATAAAAATATAACCCACACATTATGGTGCTGTTAACGGATTTGTTTTCTAAATGTCAAATTCAGTTAGACTACTAACTCTATTTGACATAAAGACGAATCTGTTTCTCGTGGTGGGAGCAGCTCCAGCTCATTTTCGCTTCTTGCTGTGTTGCTAATTATTTTCATCCCTCGGTAGCATCACCGATCAGTCACATAAAAGCAGGCAAATCATCAGGACGCTCTCACCTCCATTTCAATGTCTGATTTCTGTGATATCAGACGTCAGTGCGACTCGTTTTCAAAGCCACTCCCGTCTCATGACATTATACACCACCTACACTTTCCTATTATTTGGCTTTCTCATTTGCTGGAACATTCCTTTGACATTTGCATCACACATATTCAAAGCAGATGGCAGAAAGAGAAGAGCTTCACACCTGGCACACAGAGCTCACAGCCACAAGTTACAGGTCCAACCTTCTTCAGTGCCCTAAAGAGCCACCTGACTGTAAAATTGTGAAATTCATTTTTCAGATTACATTTATTAATTTTCTAAACTATTCTGTTAGAATTTTGAAAATGTATTTCCCTACATGATGGTCATGATGGTCTGAACATTGTTCAAACTTTTCTCCAAAGTACCAGGGCTACTGCTGTTTTAGACACATTCTAAATTTCTTTATTTTTAACAGTAAAATTACATGATATTGAGCATAAAAATATAATTAAACCTGCAATAACAGATTGTTTTGGCCACAGAGGCAGCTCTGTAATCACCTAGCGACTGGCAGATGGCGGTGTGAGTGAACAGACGTATCTGACTCCATCACTAACTATATGGTAATTTGTATTCAATCACCCTGAAATCCTTTAAAAAAATTTGTACTAAACTAATTAGAAAAGTACAGAGTTAAAACAACAGAATTGGCAGCTAATGATTTGTGAGAGTCGATGATGGAGGCACGAGCCTTGTTAGCAACATGGAAAATTAACACCAACAGAATGTGACCAGTGCAGGACAGAAAACCGATGGGGTCACTGGCCACTTGAATGAGGCCGAAGAACACGTTTACGAGATAAACACGAGATAAAGTTACTCATGTCCAAAACAAATGATCAAGAGTGTAGAAGCAAGTGTAACAACTTGAGAATAACAGGCATACCAGAAAAGGATGAGGGGACTTTATTGAAAAATGGCTCTAAGAAACTCTTGACATAACCTCGCCTGCAGTGGAGAGAGCTCATCGTATTGCCAGTTAAAATGCAACTGTAATTTGCTGCAAAACCTATGTTGTGAAGTTTCTCGAATAGGGTCCTGAGGGCAGATTGAAAGGCCAGGTAATGTACCAGGACAATGTTATCAGGTTCCACCAAGACTCGTCGGCTGAAGTCTACAAACAACAAAGGGGCTTTGAAGGTGTACAGCAAAAAGTGTGAGAGAAAAGCATTGCCAAGCATCGGATCCTATTTCCAGCTAGGCTTTTCTTGATTCACAGAGGCTACTAACACCTTCAGCTCACCAGCAGCAGTCAACAGCTACAACAGTGGAAAACCTTTTCTCTCTCATTGCTAATATTCTTAAAGTAAGCTATGCCAGTAAACGATGTGATAACAGTGATGTTAGAATCTTCAATTGACATATTGTAAGACGTGTTATATAGACGTGTTCTTAAATTTAGGACGTTAGCAGAAGAAAACAATAGACCTTGTATGGGCGTTTGGATTAAGAATATGGCTCAATGTATGTTGAAAGAAAAACACACATATACACTCAGAGGTAAATTGAATTCGTAAGAAAACATTTACCTTTCATATATTTTGTGGAACATAGTGACTTGGGGAATGCACAGATACAAGGAGACCAGTTAGATTTATGATGTTGTGAAGTTTGTCTGACCATTGAAATACCTTTAGATTATTGCAGGGAAATGTTTTACTTTGTTGTACATTTTCACTGTAAAAGTATATGTATATTGTATATACATGCATAAATTCGATTATGTAGATAGAAGCGAAGAGGTCCCTTTGGTCTCTACCAACTGCAGAGGGAAATATCTGGCTCCTTAGCAGATAAATGCTCCACTATGTTCATCATCTAGTTTCTAAGTCTACTGTTTGGTACTACCAGGTAGTGGACAGCAGGTTTATAGACACTGAGTCTTTGAAAGTAACACAATAATATCAAAATTCAGCTGCAGCTCTTCCTCTGTGGCTGTGCACTGTGGACATGCTTGTGTGTGAATCCTTGAAACTTTCACGCTGCTTCTCTAGAGGGACTGAAAATGAGGTCACTCTCACCTGGACCTGGTCAGGAGCTTTTTCTAAATCCACCAGCTACACCGACCTTTAATATAACAGCTCTGAACAAAGCTTCATCCTCTCTCTTCAATTTCTCTTTTCTATTTCCATTCTCTCATCTGTCCATCTTGCTCTTGCTTCTGTCTGATGAAGGCTACTCTCATCTGCTTTTAGACATGAGTTTTTTTGTTGAAAAAAACTGCCTGCTGACAATGATGAGAACAGCGAACCAAACCAGTAAAGTTGCAGGCTGAAAAAAACTAAAGAATAAGCCGAAAGATGCTAATAGCCATCATATGTAATTTGTGTAATTGTAAAACTCCTGACTTTTCCCAGACACAGTACAGGAGACAAAACAGTGCACTCAATGGAAGCAACATCTTAACCATAACTGTCATCAGCAAAAACAAAGCAGAAACTCACGGTCAGAGCTGAAGTCATCTATCAAGATTATCTCCTGAATCAGAGACGGAGGACTTCGCATCAGGACACTGAGGGGGAGAAAAGAGAGATGGAGATCAGAAAATAAAAGTCATTGTTCCTGTCTAATCAGGCCACCTGTGTCCAACCTCATTACCTTTTGATGGTGCGAAGGAGAGTAGAGCGAGCCTCATTGTGGAACGTGATGATGATACTCGTGGAGGAAAGATCTGTGTCATAATTCAGAGATGCACACCTACAGAGAGAAGAATTTATCGCACAGTCAGAGCAGATTGAATTTCTCTCTCTTTACAAATCACATACATGTGTTAAATTGATAGACAGACGTGTGCCGTCCTCGAACGCAGCATTTTGGGCGGCTGTGATTTGCAGCGGTGCCCTGCGGAGTTGCCTCGGCATTGTTGCCGTAGTGACATGGACATATCTGGTTGCCAGGCAACAATTGCACAGATTTCTGACCCTCTGCTTTAATCTGGTACCTGTTAACACCTGTTACCTATTAAAATCTGCTAAACCAATTTAAAGCAACAAATGAACAAAGTAATTCTTCTTTTGTTTTCTTGCTTCATAGTAAAGAAAACAAGTTAAGGCTACAAAAATTATACACAGGAGACATCATTAAAAGCTGTTACGACCCTGAGGTCGTATGAACATTTTCTATACATGTATGTGATTTAATCTCCTCTATCCATGTGTGTGAATCTCTCTCTTCTCTGTTGTGGTGTGTGTGTGTGTGTGTGTGTGTGTGTGTGTGTGTGTGTGTGCTGGACTGCAGGTGAGCTTGACTGACTGGCTGAGTAAATGACTTTCTCAATCTGTGGTGAGGAAATAATTTCATCACCCACTAGTCTTCAACATAAGCCTCTTGGTAGCTGTATATTGAAATCAAAGGAAGTGTTTATATAATTTTGTCTGAGGGATACAGCCTTGAGTCTAGCAGTCAGGACAGTCAGGTCAAGGTCAAGACTTGGCAGAGCAGGTTAACCCTGCTCACCTGTAGTGTCGGGTGTCTCTGATTGCTCGCTCACTGCCCAGCCGGTCGCTCTCCTGCAGGTTGAAGGCGTGGTCTCTGTACGGATCATCCCCTGGCTTCAGCTGCTTCCCAGCCAGGTACGCCTTCTCATCGAGGCCACCCAGTAGCTGGCTCTGCTGCTCTGGACGCGGGGGCTGGGTCACCTGTGGAGGACACAACAAGGTTCATGTTCACATCAGCCAGAAAAACAATGATGAACTTTAAGGCAACGTCTAAGAAGACATAAATGAGTTCAAGTTCGAGTCAAAGAAAGAGTAAATGATTAAAATGAAGAATGCTAAGGGAAGACAAACATATTCTCTGTCAGTCACGTTAACACAGAGAGGGGCAAACAGCAGCACGAGTTGTTTTTGATGTCAACACTCCACTTCTTCACTGCCATCACTTCTGTCAACAAACTATTCTTCTGCCATATCTATTATTACAAGAATGACTGCTTGCCACATCCTCATAAAGGGAATGTCTTGTACGTTGTTTCAACTGTCTGTCTTAATATGTTGCTCAGAAAAACAGACAGTATTCCTTTTTTTTTAATTCTATTGTTGGTTTTGAATACATTTCATAACCCTTCAGGTCAAAAATCTTTCTCAGCATATAAAAAAGCAACTTTTGACTGACAAAGAAATATTGTTCAGGGCATTTGATAATTTAGTGAGACACGTCCATCAGCTTTTCAAATTGCTTATTTTTGTTATTAGATATTCAAATGTCAGACATTTATTTTGGGATATTAAGTTGCTCTTCTTTGTTTTATATCAGTGTAAATTGTGGGTTTTGAACTTTTAGTTGGACCAAACAAGTAGTGTGAAAATGTCACCTTTAATTGTAAGAACTTGTGATGGACACTGTTGCTATTTTCAGACATTTAATAAATCAACAATCATCAATTACTACTATAATGAAAATAATTGGTAGTTGCAGCCCAACAAAGTACTTTTCAAGGTCAGAAATTAGGTTTCAGGCTCCACAAAGATATTCAGTTTATATTGCTATAAGACGTGAAAAGTCATAAGAGGAAGAAGAGTGTTAAAATTGTTGCTGATTAAATTTCTGTTGAACCACTAATTGAGTAATTGTAAATGGACTTAGTGCTCCTCTGCCTTAGTGAACAAAGCGCTTTACAATCAAATGCACGCCTGGTCATTGGGATCAATTTGAGGTTCAGTGTCTTGCTCAAGGACACTTTGACATGTGGACAGGAGGAGCTGAGAATCAAAAAAACAACCCTGAGATTAATGGACAAGACTATTCTCTACTTCCTGAGCCTCAGCAGCCCAGATTAAGCAATAAACAGTTCCACTTACATATTCAGGCAATGTGCGAAAAGTCTAAAAGCCACTTGCAACAAGTTTTCTGCTGTAATGCCGCAATGCAATCCTGCTGCAACACTGCTCATCTGAGAATTAAAACTTGTTCTGCTATTGCAATCACTTTTAAGCCAGTCTGAAAGAACTATCAGCCAAATGATTAAAATGCAAATGCTACTTTCTTATTCAGGTCACCCTGTCAGTGTTAACATGGCAAAATGGGCTGGCACTCATCAAATCAGAATACACAGTTTATAAATCCTCAGTAATTAATGGGTTTCCCCCACAAGGAGCTTTACCACTCCTGAGTGGAAGGTTTAAGCAGCCAATGAATACATAAACGCAGATGAGAGTAGCCTTCATCAAAGAGAGTCAACATGATGGATGATGATGGGAGGAAGAAAAATGAAGAGAGAGGATGAAGGCTTTGTTCAGTGCTGCTTTATTAAAGGTCGGTGTAGCTGGTGGATTTAGAAAAAGCTCCTGACCTGGTTCAGGTGCAACTGACCTCATTTTCAGTCCCTCTAGAGAAGCAGCATGAAAGTTTCAAGGATTCACACACAAGCATGTCCGCAATGCACAGCCACAGAGGAAGAACTGTAGCTGAATTTTGATATCACTGTGTTACATTCACAGACCAAAGCCCTAAAAACCTACTGTACCTGCTCAGACCTGCACAGCAGCAAACAGCAGCCAGACACAGTTAGAGTCCCAGCAGGTGAACATAATGGAGCAATTAGCAGCTAAAGACCTAGATATTTCCCTCAGGAGTTGGCAGCGACCAGAGACAAGGATTCAGGTTTGTGGCTTGGACTCAAGTCGCACTTAAGTCGAAGTTGAGTTTGGCTGAAGTTGAGGCTCAACTCGGACTTGAGAATTGGGACTCATGCACAATCTTTATTTTATTTTTTGGCATAATCACATTAAAGAAATGTCTGACCAGCTGAACGTCATTCCATCCTTTATTATCATACGTAACCTTATACCTTTGGCTATAATAAATTCACACAAGGCCAAACAAAAGAATCACTAAAGGCAACGTCTGCTGTATCAAAGGACGCAGAATCGACCACATTAAACTTTATCAGGCACCTGAAAACACACCCAGATGATGAAAGTTAGCGCCTACAGCAAACATGTTTGCTAGCTTTGTAGCTGAGGGAGGTTAAGTTGATTAGATTAGCATTTGCAGAATATTTTAACTTTGCCCTGACAATAAAAATGGTTGGTTAACTTAATTATCCACATTCTACATCCATGTTAACTGAGAGAAAGAACATGTTAATTATTAAAGTTGGCTACAGACAAGCAAGTTCTTCTTTCTCTGAATAGGACCTCAATACTTGGTCTAAACTGTGCATCTTCATGTTACAAAATATATTCACTATGTGTTTTTTCCTATTACATTGCAAAAGCCTGTTTAAAGTGACCATATACCAAACAACTAATAAATGCTAATACTGTAAGCTAATGGATGATGGATGGATGGATGCATAGATAGATAGATAGATAGATAGATAAATAAAAGACTAAAAACAGAGCTAAAAGAGAGTAAATATTGGACTTACATTCATCAGGTAGCCAGAAACACAACTTCAAATGATGCTAATGTCTGTTGGATGCTTATTAGCTAACTGTTTGCTAGCATGTTCATCATGTCAACTTTAGGTGGGAATATATCTATGTTGTGCTCACAGCTCAGCTATTAACTTTGCTATCCACTACTTCTGTGGAGCTTAAAAGACACTTACATGCATGAAAAAGGTTATTTTATCTCAGTGTTAGCAAACATAAAGCACAAGCTAGCAGAAACATTAGCTGCTGCACTACAAAGTTTTTGGGCTTATTAACACAAAATTTGTTTCAACAAATCCTCTTACCACTCACAGATGATTTAGGGTGAAAAACGTGTAGCAAAAAGTAGGTTAATATATATATTTTATACCTTATAAATGGTCATAGCTAAAAAGTATAACAATCTAGGCTAACAATGACACAGCAACAGACTACCCACAATGCAACTGTCTCTCTCTCTTTTGCGTTTTTCCCATTTCTCTTAGCTTCTGGTTGATGTTGCTGCCTGTTTCGAACAACCACATTTCCGAGGAGGTTATAGGGCATAAAAACCACCACATACAGCACAGATAACGTATGAAAGAGACAATAGTTGGTGCAAAGTTTAAAGCGAAGCTCATTTTCAGAGGGGGATTAGCTCAAATGGTAGAGCGCTCGCTTAGCATGCGAGAGGTAGCGGGATCGATGCCCGCATCCTCCAAATATACATTTAGCTTTGAAACATCAGACTGATGTAGAAGAAAGGCTCCTTTTTTTTTTCTCTAGCTTTCCAGTATTTTAAAACATTTGATAAATGTATCTGGGCTTTTTTTTTTCTTTTAATCTTGTTTTAGAAAGTACTACACATATAAAGTTTATTATAAATAAAATTATATTATGATGACTTTATTTTACTGTTTTACTTCACTATATATATTTTGTTTTAAAGAGAAATCAAACTGTATAGATATAGTTGTGCCAGTGTACCAATGCATCAGTTATACTGTTCTCTACCTCATCCAATCTGCACATGTATTCATACACACAGTAGGTTTATTATAAACTACATATATCTTCATATCATCAATATATGTGACTGTAAGTCTCTGCATACACATTCAGTTAAATCAGAAGAGAAAGACCTTGACATCAGTTGAGTGCATGTCAAGTTATCTAAACATGTTAACTTGCACATAAAATGTTCAACACTGTCAACATGCTTCTCCGTTGTCCATCAAATCATCTATAAAATGATGACCAGGATGTTCGACCTCGCCGCGTACTTCAAGAGCATCCCCACTTAAGTATAATTAAAAACTGCAATTTTCAATCCTCTCTACAATCTAATTAGTAATTAGATGTAGAGAGATGTCTAATTACATTACTCTTCCGCATGCAAAAAGATGGTTAATTATAATGTTTAATTACCACAGACACAACTCATTTCACAAGCAATTTACTGCCTGCATGAGCTATCTGTGTACAAGTACAACAAGTATAGAGATAATACTCCATAACTCCATATGTAACCTGTATGTTGTGATGGGCAGAATAATACACAAGGATTCAGAGCAGATTTGAAATCAAGACAATGATTTCTTTTGGAGCAAAGTGTGCTCACTTTTAAAGCTACATTCATTTTCATATGTGAAGATAAACAATTGAAGTCTGTTTATTAAGATTCTCAAAATCCCCTTAGACACAACACGAGGAGGGCTACAGGTCTCTATTCATCATTACTTTTAATATAAGCGGCTTTATCTTTTCCGACAAGAGCACAGAGATGAACTAGAAAGCCTTTAAAACAGTGGCGAGAGGAGGAAGTGTTATGTGTAATTTTATGTGATTAGTTACTCTCATCTCGCTTCACATCATCATCTACAGTGAACACAATTAACCAAGTCACTTCTCCCACCATAACTTGAATTACATCTGAGCCACTCACACCAGCAATATTAGATGACAAAGAGGTTTTCACTGTTCAGAGTTAAGACCTCTTTCCAAAGGCTTATATCATATATCCCTTGGTAATCCGCAAGTATCATCATGACTAAATATTAAAAGCTACAAAAAAAAAAAAAAAAAACGGTACCACGAAGATAATAAGACAAAAATAACAGAAGGCACTCGGAGGCTCGGTCCACTGAATTAAATATGAAGCTCGTCTGGAAGATGAACACGTCTGCTGGCTCTTTCAAGCCAAGTTATAAGACTAAACAAATCCCATACAAGACAAATCTGCCTGATTGGCTGGAGATGAGGCCGTGCTGCGGCTCGGAGCCTGACAGATGATGGTGTCCCACAGAGTATCGTATCATGCACTGATGATGTGGTGGGTTTGAGGTCTAAATCACATATCATTACATCATTGTTTGCTGCTAGATTAAACAAAAAGATGTGTGTGTCTTAAGACAATGAAACATGAGAAAAGATGTTGCTTTCTTTCTTTTTGCTTGCTCCACCTTTTCAGAAAATGTCTATTCCAAAGCGACTTTGCTTGCCCTGCTTATGTATCATGGAGCTGAGCACCACCTCCAGATAGTTGACCGACCTCTTGCCATTGTAATTACATTTTCTGATCATACCTTAATAAATTCAATTTGGAATCACTTCCTCATATTTCGACTGCACTATAACTGCAATGTAATTTGTATTCTTTCATTTTAATTGCTTTATTCTATTTTACCCTGTGTTTCTTTCCCTAATGGATTTTCTGCCTTACATAAATCACTTTGAATTGCCTTGTCTTGAAAGGTGCTAGACAAATAAACTTGCCTTGCCTAAATGCAGGATTTTTACTTTGTTTACATTGTGGTATTTCATCTTTTCTTCTTAATTCGTCCACTGCTCTCTCTATTCTCAAACTAGAAGACGTGATGCCAAATAAAGACTCATTTGCAAGATGAAAAAAATGACTCGAATCAAAGCATAAAGAACAAGATGGATGATGTGATGATGATCTGGGTACCAGAAAGTTACCCAATTGTTCCGCATTGGTGGAGGTTTAATCCCTTCACATTTTGTATATATGACTGTAATGGAAAATGTAGCTAATCTTCATCCAGACAAGATTGTTTACGGCACATTTAACCCAGTTCTCTTGTGAAATGTTTATATGGTCACATGTCAAATCAAGAAATGGTTCCTGGGTTAGTCAGAAGAAAGTACCAGAGGATCTAAAGTCTGAGCATTTAAACCAGCATTCACAGCCGGATCTTACTGGAAACGACTTTATATCCAACAACAGATCGGTTAATTTTTACAGTAAATTGCACGTGTCCAGAAAGAACTTACATGAAAACACATGGGAGGATAAAGACAAACTGATTAGATGGATGTGGATCTATGTTCAGTGTGAATGTTGCAATACAGTACGACTGACAACACACACACACATACACACACACACACACACTGTTACTGTAGAAAGTGGGGCTGGGGAAATTAGACCACTCAACAGAGGAAATGAGGGGAAAAAAAGTGGAGCCAGTGCAAACAGATTTTTACAGATGATGTCATTAGTGAATCAAATGCTGCTAATGAACGGACTTAAGGGAAAAGAAAGAGGGAGAGAGGAGAGAGAGAAAAAAGGGAAGGACACAGGAAAGAAACGAAGGAAAAAATGAGAGAGGGAGAAAGACCCCTTCAGTGAAAGTCCTGGTCTTTCATTGTTCAGCTGCTGGACTCTGGAGCTGGCAGCCTGCGAGCTCCAGGTCAGATTACCAGAACAAACTACAGAGAGGAAATCTCAGTTTGGTGACAAAGGTGAACGACCCTGCCGAGCAAATCAAAGATTACAAAAGAAAAAAGGGGACCGGGAAACACTCCAATCCACAGTTTACTGTTCAAAGGACGATCTGATTAGGAGTCAGCAGCAGTTTACAGCATCAGCCTGTAAACTGTCCTGGAGACATGATCTATCCGTCTTTCTGCTACAATCAGACGCTGCGATTATTCAAAGTGCTTCCATATTTGTTTGCCTGCATCTTCTGATCATCACCATATTCCTGGCCCACGTTCCCACACTGATGTAGACCGCAGTTTCCTCTTTTTTCATGCACGAGGACGAGACTGTTTGGGCAGGCCTGCAACCATAAATGCCACAACAGCTCCACCGTTTGGCATTTGCCCTTGAATTATTAAATCTTGTGAACAGCGGTTTTAATGAATCTGCTGCTGCTGCTGGAGGGAAACATCCTGACATGTTGGCACACATCCTCGGCCACAGCTGAGACAATTTTATGGGCCTAGTAAATTGTGAAAGAGGCTCCGGCGTGCTGTATTTCCTCAACAGGCATTGTCTCCTGAAAGTGCAATTGGAGATTGCATATTTAATTGATTTGTCTGTCAGTTTGGTTGTGGGGCTGTAGTAACAGAACATATTCAGGGAAGAACTGATTTATGTTTTCTCCCTAAAAATTTCATATTCCCATAGAATATTAACTAGACTTTCACTCACTTTTACGTCCTATGAATCTCTGTCACAGATTTTTATCAGGCGGCTGAAAAAGTGGCTACAGTGGATTCAAAACGTAAAATAAGACGAGTTTATTCGAGAGCTGTAATTGATATTTGATTAATTGATAAGTCTGCTGGCAGAAATACAATTTATTAATAGTTAAATTGTCATTTTAATTTTCAATCAAAAAATACACATGCTGGTTCAAGCTTCTCTAATGTGAGGATGTTTTGTTAGTCAGATATAAAAGATATTTACACTAATAAAACAAGCTATCTGAACACATCACCTAGAGCTATGGGACTTTTTGACTGTTTTCTGACACTTTATAGACAAATGATAAATCAAGAAAATAGTCAGCAGATTGATTGATAATGAAAAAAAATCTTAGTTGCAGTCCTAATTTATGCTAAGGCTCCAATTATTCATTTCATTATCAGTTATTCTGTTAATGCTGCCAATTTACAATTTAGTCCAGAAAATGTCAAGAAATGTCAGGTTTCCAAAGCACAAAGTGAAATCTTCCAACTGTCTCAATCTCAAACACATTCAGTTAAACAGCAGAAAGGCAGCAAATCCTCATGTTTCAGAAGCTGGAACCACAACTTCAGTTTTCAGTTTATGAATGACTCCACTGCTGATCAGTTGTTTGTCTAAGGATCAATTATCCTGCAGCACTGGAGTCCTCTTCGCTTCATCTCTGGCCAAAGGACTAAAAGCACAAGCTACAGGTCTTGTATTTCTTTCCACTTAATGCAGCAGAAAACCCTGCAGCCAAGTAGACCAGATCTCCTTATCTGAGCTGGCAGGAACACAGTCCCAGCAAACACTGTTCACACTGTGTCTATAGGCTGTGTTGAAACATGGAGAAGCTCCTGTCTGCCAAACCTGGTGACCACCACACCTACACCTTCAGTCTTCCCCAGGTTGTTCACTCCTCCTCCCTGGCAGCAGCAGCAGCAGCAGACAGATACAGACCTGACCTGACTGGAACAGGCCTTTAATGACAGACTTGTTTTCCCCTCACATGTGCAAACCACGAAAGGTCTCAGCAATAACATGGTTTAGGAGGCGTTTGCGCACGACGCACAGGACTTATGGAAAGCCTCTTATGTGTGCTTGAGGTTCTCTCCGGTTGGAGGAAGGCACGGAAAGGCAGGGGGAAAAAAAAAAACACGAGCAGGCTGCTGATTGTGCAGCCTGGAGGATCATGAGAACGAAGGCTGCAGGTTGGAGGATGGTTTGTTGGATCCGTCCGTGAACGCAACACATCCCTGCAGTGACACCCAGCTGTGCATCCTCTCCGACACCTCCTGCACCTTCCTCACCACCTCCTCTTCATCACACACACATCAACATGCAGCACACACTCTCCTGCAGCTCCTCCAGCCACAGCCCCCCCCCCCCACCCCCTCCTCCTCCCCCATGCCCTCCCTTCACTCACGATCAGCGGGATGGTCCGGTCGTCCCGGTGGATCTCCAGCCGACCGGAGACCACCTTCTGCCCCCTGCTGCGGGGCTGCGACGCGGACGAAGCGGGCGACGACTGGGGCTTGTTGTCCTGCCACAGGTAATAAAACGTCCCCAGGATCCACGCAACGGTCAGGATGGCGATGGCGTTGGCGCGTATCCTGCGCATGGCGAGCCCACATGGAGAGCTCCGGAGCGGAGCCCGGCTGGTTCAGGTCCGTGCCCCGGCAGAAGGTGCAGCCTCCCCGCCGGTGATGGGTCGAGTCTCGGCGCAGACAGGCAGCCTGTGTCTCTCCTCCGGCAGCCTCTCCTCCTCCTCCTCCTCCTCCTCTGCTGGGATTTGCGCACTGACAGAGCCACGGTCCTAGCGCCGAGTCATATCACTCCCCTGCACACACACACACTCACACACTCACTCACACACACACATCATGCATCCTGTGGGTACAATGAGGAGATGATGTCCAATCTGCATCCAGCAGCTCAGATCGTTATTCCAGCCTCATGTGTCTGCAGATCAGGGGGGAGATGATGACATGATGCTTCTCACCACCTCCGCTCGTTTCCGACCTCTCATGCATGTTGTTATCCAGGGTGTCACTGAGGGTTGAGGCTGGTTTCAGTTACAAGAACATCACCTCTTTCCCTTTAAAACACAAAGCCCTTCCCCTTGTCTAAATCGCCTTGTGTAATGTCTGCATTAAAAGCAGTGCTGCAGAGTAACTAAGTACATTTACTCAAGTACTGTGCTTGCGATTTAAGGGTAATTATATTTTGCTTTAGTGTTCTGATAAATTACTGGATTTCATTATCTAAGAGGGAAATATTGCACTTTTTGCTCCATACACTTATTTTACACACAACACATATGATCCATTTTAAAGTATGTTGCATTGTTGCAGATTAAACTACACAGCATATTAAAAAGCATTTAAATTACCTCCATCTTGGCCAAATACAACATGAGTTACTGCTGACATGTTATTGCAATATTAATAATAATGGTCCAATGTAAGAATGTCAGGGGTCATTTCATGTTTAATGTCAGTACATTTTGTTGCCCATATTTCTGTACTTTTACTTAAGGAATGTTTTTGAGGACAGGATTTTAGCTTGTAATTGTGAATGTTTTTTATTTGTGTAAAGGAAATGAGTGCATTTTCATTTTGACAACTTATGTCTCATTCAGCTGTTAAATATTTTGAGTTGCCCTTTAGATCAGGTTCGTATCGATCAGTAATAAGAAAAAGTGAGAATTGTTGTCTTTGGCTGCATCTTATCATGTAGAAGAAATGATCGATGCACCTAAAATCTTCTTCTTCTTTTGGCTGAATATTTTCTCAATTACTAAAGTAATCATTTGGTCTATAAAACACCACAAGATATAAAACAAAGAAAAGCAACAAATTATCATCCTGGAACCTGAATCCAGCATATTTTAACATTCAAACATTTTGATAATCATTTAACAGACTTATTGTTGAAGCTTGAAAACAGAGTTGAATTTAGGTTCCTTTATACCTGTGGGTATGTGTGATTTGTTGTTTTTAAATTACCCAATTACCAAAAGTAATGTTCCTCGTTTACCTGACGTACTCAGGCCTCAGTTTAAACAGAGACTGGTTCTTCTGTGTTAAGTAGTTTCATTGAAAACTGAAAATCTAACCTGGACTAATTAAACTAAAACAACCTGCATGGCTAAATAAAATAGGTACATGAGAAAATATGTTCATTTCAGGGAACTGACCCTTTAATTTCTGTCACACTGTTTCCCCTCCGGCCAGAATCTGAATCAAATGTGCACCTTTAGTTTAGCAACATATTTATCCTGACCGCATAAGACTCATTATTCTGCCTATGCATTTTACATTATACATTTAAATTGAGAGCCTGCAGCTCGCACGGAGCAAATTAAGCAATGCAGCTGAATTGATCATGAAGAATAAAGAGACGCCTTTGCAGCCTTTGAACACCAGCATCATGAATATTCAACTCCCCCTGAGTTAATTCTGGGTTTGCACAGATGACCTCTGCAACTATGACTTATTCAGCGTACGAATAAATCACAGGCGTAAGAAAAAATGTCAGAATACATTAAACCGAGAGCACCCCTCCTCCAAAAATCCATAATGGCCTTTAGACGGCTGCAAAGACCAGCAAAGAAATCAGAGCAGAGCAATAACACCCAAGAGGCATAACAGAGCTGAGGAGGCTGATTTTTTTTTTCCTTCTCTGGTAGAAGAAACATAAAAACAGCCCACAGTATGAGCTCATCCAACCCCACCTAACAGCATCATACTGTGTGTGTGAGGCGTCCACACAGCTGGGCCCACCACCACAAACACCAGGACTGAGGGGTGCCAAGTTTTCCCTCAACAGAAACATAAAGAAACCTGATCCAGAGTCAGCGGAGGACAGGCAACGGCGAGTACAACGAAATCAATAGATGAAGGGAAAATCCATCCGCAGCTGGACGCTGTTATGTCACTCGTCTGTGATGCATTCAAGCAATTATTTTGTGATGAAACATGATCACTTTCATTGGTTTCTATATAACTTTTCATCTAAATTACTTCATGCACTCTTACATTTAGTTCCTTCCTTATACGTTTAGGTTTTTAACAGAAAGCCTGTGTTACAAAAAATGCTCATAAATTCTCATAATGAAGAAAGAATTCAGGATTTTGGGCAGAGGTCTAATAAAAGACCCTATACATTATGGGAACCAGTGTGTGTTGGAGGGCACACTAGGGACTGAAAGCCAGGATATCTTGAACCAGGCTGATTTAATTTTGACTATTCTCCTTTTAATTGCGTCTCTTGTGAGTCCCAAAACATTATGGATGTGAAATACTTAAAATACTAAGTTGCTGGAGCCCAAATTTAACCCTTTGAAAGGATTCATCTACTTCTCTTTTCTATAAAATTCTTGACCAGTTCTTGGATTCAGCTGCTGGTTAAAGTTTGATAGTTGTCAGAGCCTTTTTTTATGCCATTGTACTGTACAGTTGCCTCAATGAAAGGAGCCAATTTGGCCAAACAGGAAACATGTAAAACAAAGAAAAGTATGTACAGTACAAGGCAGTAGCTGTAAAACGTAAGTCATTAAATGTGGCTGTTGGATTTGAAATATGGAGAAATATGGGGCATGTTGTTGCCTATGTTTCACCAGTCGTCTACAGGAACAGGAATGAAGCAAAACCAAGCAACAGGAACGAAACGTGCATCATCACGAACAATGTTAAAAAGTTGCAGGTTGGATTTTATATCAAACAAATTAGTCATCTGTTTGAAAAGAGCCTCAGCTAATTTAATCAGCACATATGAAAGCACTGTTGAAATCAAAGAGTCTAACACGCTGCAGGCAGAGGTCTATCCAGTGTGTCTGCTGTCGCTCTGAAGCCTCGCACTTGGAGGTTAATCTCATTATACATGTAAGCTGCTATTCCCTCTCTTCCATCCCGTCATGGAGAGAGCCATCAGCCGAGGAGATCGGCCCCGCATCCTGCTCGCGTACAGAAAGGGAAGATCACAGGGGTCAGAGCCACATCTGGCTCAAGGCTGGGAGATATTTGTCTTCATTGGTACGGACAGGGCTGCGCCTCTCGCGGCGCTGCTGTCACTGTTATCTCTGGGAAAGACAGTGACGCCCCAGAGCAGGGAGGAAAAGTCTCTGAATATTCAGACAAGGAGAGGATGAAAGCACACAGCCGTCGTGGAGAGGTGTTGGTACTGGCAGCTCTGTGGGGAATACTGCACACTCACAGCCTCTGGACCTGGCAACCCAAATCTGGGTGAACGCTGTGTGGCCTGTCCTCCTTCCAGGTCTTCGTGGTTGAGAAGAGGTCGTGTGACTCAGGTTCTATCTATACAGCAACACCTGAAGCTGCTCCACATCCTCCACTTATGTTGGAAAATCTGCATATATCTGCTTTTTAAAATCAATATTTGCATATATATGTGAGTTTTTGCTGACCTTTGTGTGTCATGTCCATGGTGGAGAGGAGTTCGTATGACTCACATCAAATTTGGCAACATCTCATTTTGCTCAATTGACCTCCTGGATCCACATTTTTCACTATATATTTTCTAATCTACATACATTTTGTCATTGCTGTATATTCTGTGATTTTTTGAGCTCTTTTCTCTATTGCACTTCTGTCCATCCTGGCAGATCACTGATGCCTGGGGTTTCTTCCATTTTCATTCCCTGTTTTGTGGGAGTTTTTCATTATCTGAATCAAGAGTTTGAGGACAGAGGTTGCTGCACAGATTGTAAAGCTCCCTGAGGCAATTTGTGATTTGTGATTTCGGGCTATAAAAATAAAATCTGACTTGACTTGCCTGGACTTGAACCCAGCCCTTAACTGGCTCAGTTATGTTGAGATTACTGGGAGCAGAGAGGAAACGAGGGCTGCGCAGCGTTTCCAGCAAGGTCAGTCAACCACTCGTGTCAACAGGCTCTCTCCTGAGACTCATGGAAAGACAAAGTTCCACATTCCCATGTCAGCAGCGAAAAAAAGGAAAAACACGGGAGACTTTCCAAAAGTTAAATATACTGGGTGGGAACTAGGACTAGAAAGTTGGACTGTTATGATTCATTTTTATTAAAAAATCAGGACACTAATCGCAACAAGCTGAAAAAACAGAATGAAAAGATTATTTTAGCTTCTTGAATGTGAAATTAACTCATTGGTGAGATATGTCATTCAGGACCAAAAGACATTGCTAATGATAGAGCTGCCCTGCTGTCACAGCTCAAATCAAATGACAAGTAGCCACAAGACAAGAACAATAATAAAAGATAACTATTATTATGAATAATAATAAACAGAAAACTTGTTTCTGTTCTGATCAGGACTTCTGAGCTGGGAAATAAGATGAGGCTTTGTATTATCTTGTGTGTGTGTGTGTGTGTGTGTGTTTGTGTGCAGACACTCCCACAGACCGTCACCAGCCTTTTAGTTCCGCTGAGAATCACTGCTGGCATTTCAGACAACTATGCCAAAATGGTGAATCCAGAAAAAGCGAACAAAGACACACACAGAAATCCCAGTATCCACACAGAACACACACACACACACACACACACACAAACACAAAATGCACTTTCTTGCTTCCAAAAAGAAAAAAACAAAGACACACACAGAGGTCTCGGTGTACATGTTTGCACACGCATCTTCCAGAAAGACAAGAAAACACACACAGGTCTTGGTGAAAATGCACACACACACACATGCACACACACACACACACACACACACACACACACACACACACACAATCCCGTAAGCCTCTATGGAATTCCACTATGATAATAGTGGAAACTCAGCCAATCGCCTCTCGGCTGTAACCAGCGATCATCAAACTGTGCGACGTACAAGTTCATTCTTGTGTGTGTGTGTTGCGTGTGTGTGTGTGTGTATGTGTTATGCAAACATGGAGTGTCAGAGAGCAGACACACAGCCAGCAGGAATTTATCTGAGCTTCTGTCCTGATGTGGAGGGAAGGAGCACAGGTTTCCCATGCTGCTTCGCTGCAGACCAGAGGGGACTGTTAACAATAAGCAGCTTTAGTGAGTCAACTCTGCTCTTTTTACATCAGACCATGTTCCAGATTTGAAGTCATGCTCCATGTTTTCAGAATGAAACCCTCCCTGTAGATTTGAGAGAGAGCTGTAAAACTCTGGTGTTCCTTTGTAGACTTACAGTGGATTCAATGAGAGTAAGTTTTCACTGCTGGAACAAAACAGAAACCACTCTCGTAGTGAATCTTACTGGCTTTGACGAACCCTGATGTTTCCTCTAGCACCACAGTGAGGTTGATATTTGTGGTTTTGAGTGATCTGTTTTAGCATCTATCGCCATAAAGTGGGATACTGACATTCGTGATCCCCACAGGATGAATTATAATAACCTTAGTGATCCTCTGACTTTCAATCTAGTGGCATCATCTGGTCCAAATATTATCTGTATCTAAGAATAATATTTTAAAATAACTGTCATCTTTGTCTCTTCTATGATGATTCGGTCTCTGTGTGATTGTGAGTTGTTGGTTATTGATTCTGAGGAACTTGACACCAGAATCTGACATATCGCCTCTATGTTGTAGATCTTTGTCAAACTCCAGTGTTGCTATGTGGAAATGACTTAATTTGAGTTTGTATTTTCTTTTTTTTTGGTCATTCACCATCATGAAAAATTACACACTTCAGACGAAATGTACCCAGAAACATAAGTCACATCACTACCAGCTGTTTTTCTTCGTCTGGCTTCTCTCTCTCAGTTACTGTGCCACCTACTATCCTTAAATAAGTACAGCTGTTTTCTTAATCAGTCATGTTTTAAGAGCCGCTGACAGCTTTTTTCCAAGTGGTGTCTGGTGGAACAAAGCATCATCTAAGTCCGACCAGCTGGGCGGAGCGACAGGATACAGACACTTTGGAGCAGGAACGTTAACTAACCTGACACACAGATATCGTCAAACCCTGCTTCTAACTCTTGTCTTGTCTTTTAAATCCCACCTCACCTGAGCTGACACACACACACACACACACACAAACCATGAGCAAATATTTGGAAATAAAATGAAACCCTGCTTGTTTGGGGAGTAAAAACACTGAGTCCATCTCGCCTGTCTTCTAACTGAATGTCAAGATGGAGAAAAAGCTGCAAGCTCATAATACAGGTGGATTATTGTCGCCAAAAGGGACAACACATCGGCTGCCGGACTGCCGGAGGGGAGCCGACGGGGCCGATCGGAGCCACCAAAGGCCATGTTGTCACAAGGCACATGGGGGATTAGGAGGAAATAAAAGAGGCAGCCGCAGTGTTTACACACACACACACACACCTACTAAACGCACGTCACACACACAGACAGGGAAGTTAATCATATCTTGGTAAGATCAGACAAAAAACAGATGCTCGTGAAGACATTTTTCATAATCTGATGACAGGTCAAGAAATAGATTCCAGGGAAATATATTTTACTATGATTTAAAGCTCTCAGGCCGCAGTCAGCAAAGAATGAGTTGAGCAAAAAAAAAGGTTTTCTACAATCCTCAAACTGTGAAAATCAGTGTTGGTGCTGCAGGCTGGCAAAGAAATATGACAGAGTGCTTTGCTCATTACTGCTAAAACAAAAGTCCAGCTGGGGCTGATGGGAAAGTCATTAGTTTTGCAGGTATTTGGCCATAAAACAAAGCACTGCACAAATTTAAAGTCTGACTTGATGATGGTGCTAGATGAAAAGTCAGTGGATCAAAAAAAAGTGATTAAAATTCATCCTGAAGGGAGCATGAATGTGTGAAGCAAATATTTTGCCAATCCATCCTGTAGATGTTGAAATATTTACAACTCAAAGCCACAAATGTGAACCTCATGGTGAAGCTGTATGAAAAGTAAGCAGATCAACAACCATGAAAGTCTGAATAAAATTTAATGGCAATCCATTTTATAGAGAGATATTTCATTCAGGACCAAACAGGTGGTCGACAGACGTTGCCTTTTCTCAAGCTCACATGGCTAAAAAATAGATAATAAATAGCTTCAATTCTCCCATCTAATGTGTGATCACCAGGCACCGGAGGACAGTCAGCATCACCAAGTCTTTAGGATTCATCCTCTGGGGACCATGTCCTGTCCAGGGTGGTGGACAGACAGACTGACAGGCCTCTTGCATAGCTTAGAACAAACAAACAAACACAGCAGGTGGAAGTTTCAACATCTAAAAGTCTGTCATCACATCAGCGCCGTCATCATAATTCACTCATTAATTACACAACTAAGTCCTCCATAAAATCTGAGGAGGTTTTTTATCCCTGCCAGCTTTGCAGAACATAAATCCGAGGCGGGCTGGGTTAAAGCGGGCAAACTCCTGCCGGCCTCACAGCTTCCAACAGGAACATCTTTTCCATTTGCACACTGGCGCACCATTCCAAGACATGACAGCATCCCAGTAAAGACACACACTCACTCATTCACACACATTGAAAAAGAGAAGTACAATAATTTGGAGCGTGATGAATTATTCAGTGTTTCTCTCAGCCTCGTGTACGCTGCTTTTTCAAAGGCACGGGGGACCTTCGTACGCTCATGTTGGAGCGCTCCATATGCTCCAGTGATGCATCTATCAGCCGAACATATTCCGCCGGTTTGGGCCGAGTTCTCAGGCTCGATCCTGTCTCCCTGCCCAGACGAGGGAGTCATCGGGATCCATCCGAGGCCCCGATGCAGAAAGCAGTTGGCAGACTCGACTGTGAGGGTGTGTGACTAAATGCGTTGCCGAGCAGTCGGGCTGTTGTGATTCTGTTAGTCCAGCTGGCTCGGCTCAGTGTAGGAAGTCCATTAGCGGGACAAGTAACAGTGTTGGTATCCTCCAGTGCCTCAGCCCTGAGGATAATGGTTGTATCTGGGAAAGGACTTCCAGATGAGAGATGGGTGATGCTGACTGTCCATGAAGTGAAGGAGAGCCACTCTTCTTCATTAATGGAAACAGCAAATGATTTAATCTAAAATATCACATACAACTTAGAAAGAGATGTAACTGCAAATGCAATGGCTCACAATCCAGTTTGCATTTGTGCACGTGCTCTCAAGATACCAGCAAGGTGTTTTTCACCTTGACTTAATTATGAATCATACTTAAGATGTATTAAAATAATTAGTCGACAATGTTTAGTTACCAGTAAAAGACAATAACTTAAGTTTGACTTAATTATAATTTTCAGAATCACGGTCAAATCTATCCCAGTGAAATTTATGACAATATTTGGAGTGAATATTTATAAGTAACATTTCATACATTTAAATTAACATTATTTTTCAATTACTTGATAAATTACAATTTTGACTTAAAATCTCAATTTTCTATTTGACATTTTGACTTATATGTTTGATTCCTTATTTACTTCCTCCTGGCTACAGTGGGCTTCCGTACATTTGGACCAGATTCTTATATAGGAAACTTTATACAGGCATCACTTCTGCATCAACTAAATCTAAATGTAAGCAAAGACCTACACCATGAAGCACCAGTGTGAACATCTGCCAGACAGTGTGGTATCACACAGACACAGACAGGAGTGGAAATGGCTGTTTATTACTGATTAAAGCCAGACAGACAGATGCATCGCCCCTCAGAATCAAGTAACTCCAATGAGAAACGTGTCATTAACACCCTGTCTTTATACAGTATACACACAGTGGTACAAACATTCCCACCAAATAAAAACTATTCACAAACAGTCTTAGCAGAGAATGTGTGCAAACCTTTAAGAGTAGAAGAGGAGGAGGGTTTGGAAACAAGCAGGAGATGCAGATAATGCTGCTACTTGTGGGAAAGTTAACTTAAATATGTTGCAAGAATTTCTCAAACTATTTTACTTAGTGGTTAAGACAAGATTGATTCACGTAAGTCAACTGATCCAGAGTGTCACTGAGCCACGACACTGTGGACCAGATCAGCCTAAAAACACACATTCATTACTTTATTTCATTTTTAATAAACTGGGGACTCCTGCTTCTTGAATCAGCTCCCCCCATGGACGGTAAACAGACACATTTTATAACAATATTGCTATTAAAATGCACAGATCATATCTTCCAAGTCACTCACATAACTTCCAGTTCTTATCACGAGGATGTGCGATTTGACAATAAATAAACATCCATTCACTTTTAAAGTGCTGTACTTTTGTGATTTGTCTTCGAGTGAGACTATGTAACTTTTAATAGAAGATATAAAACAAACCACTATTATATTGATTAACAATTTAGTCTATAACTTCAAAAATAAATCCAGTTACAATTTTGTTCATATATGACAAAGAAAAGCAACAACTGAAAAACTGGTGCAGTGAATTTTGGCATTTTGCTTGAAAATGATTGAAGTGAAGAGTCAATTATCAAAATAGCTGCAGATCAAATTTCTGTCAATCAACTAACTGATTAATAAACTAATTATCGCAGCTCCACAACAATTTCTTTAAAACAACAGGGAGATTAAGGGGAAATTCTGTGTGATTGTTCCATAATCTTGGCTGCTGTTCAAAAGCTACATAGTCTCACTTTACATTAGTTCTACTTCATAAACGTTTAATGTCTGCGAAAGAAAAAACAATAAATGAATACGAAGAAGACGGATGATAACTTAAAAATGCGTTAGAGAATAATATTGTGCGATAGCAATCATTCACACACTGTAAAGACAGTACATGGGGAAAAGCACACAATCATGAATGTTAGTTGAAGAAGTTGCCTCAGATGTTAAAATAAAATACAAAAACACACTTGAGGACGAACGCTGTTTTGCTTAGTCAGTACCAGCACATGCTAATAAAAAAAAAATCATGAGACATCTGACCTCACTGTAAGTACAATCTTCAGAGTCACAAAAGGCATTTAACAGTACTCCTGCAGAGTGTATATGGCATATCAAGCAGTGTCTGAGGCCTACACAGTGTTACAGGAGGGGTGGGAGACAGTGAGAGGCAGGAAGAGAGAAAAGATCAAATAAAACCGGAGACGGAGGCTTGTAATCATCTCCTGGTGCGAATGAGCTCTAACTTCTGTTGTTACAGCTCCTCTTCCTCTGGGCGTCAATAGCGCCCATTTTCTTCTGAGGCGACGTGCAGGGCAGTGAATCCCTTCTAGCGTTACAGTGACACATGCTTTTCAAATGTCAGAGTCTACCTCTCTCTCTCTCCCCTCCTGTCGCGCAACCCCGGACATTCCTCCTGTTACTTCATGCACAGAGAGAAAAAAGTCGCAGCCTTTGCTTTCAGGAGGAGCTCAGCTGTTAGAGTGTGACAACAACTGTGCCCAAGTTTAAGTCAGGTTAAAAAATGTCTGCGCTTGTAGAGCTGCTTCGGATACAAGCATCTGAGTCCGCGGCCGGGCAATTAACTCGAGCACTTCCAACCTTCTGATGCATTTCTAGTTCAAAGATGTCTGAGAATTGAAATCCACAGAGAGGGAGGGGGGGTTATGTATTCATAACATTGTCAGGTGGAGCTTTTACTGCTCAGTGGGACACACGTTGCGGTCTTTGCAGCAGAAGTAATGCACCACCACGCCGTTGGGATACCTGGCAAACGCACTGAAAGAGAAAAACAAGCAGGGAAGGATTATTATTCAAGTGTTTAATTAAAAAAAAAAAAAAGAGGAAGCAGGAAAATAAAAATGAACAGGGTATGAAATTAATATCAGCTCAGGGCATAAAAATGTGTTCAAGTTAATGAAACAGCAACTGCAGACACAAATCATCTGATAAAAACTGATAAATTATATAAAGTGGAGGCTGCTGTTACTACACATCAGTGTAATTACTGTGGATTTCAATGATATCTCTCCAAGAAAGATGTATAAAATAAAAATGAGTCCACTTTTTCAAGATGTGAGATTCACAGATTTATTTATCACATAAAGGTATTTTAAACATGTGGAGTGAAATGTGGGAACGTGCTAAAGAGCTCGTGTGCAAAAGATAATGATGCAAAAGAAAATAAGAATTAAGGAAGAGACAGAAAAAGTTACTTATGTAAAAAAAAAGAGCCTACTTTAAATACATTCCTACACTAAGACAGTTTTACCTGTTTCCTATTTTCTTCTTGCAGACTCTGCAGGTCTTCTCCTCTGTTATGACACATTTAACCTGCTGGTGGAAGATTCGCTCCTCCTGCACCTGAAAACAGAGAACATGCTCGGTGAGAGACAGATGGAAGCAAATCAGACTGAACATCTTGTTCCTGTTAACCGTGTGTTAGATTACAAGGTAAAAAATGTTTCATCCATAACCCCTCTCTAACCTTCACTTCGACGCAAACATTTAAAAACACATCATGACAGACTGAGGACGAACTATCATGTAAAGGACTCGTGCCTCTCTGTTCTGAAGAACATCATTAGCTCTGAGCTGTCACTGTGTTTCTGCACCCTCTGAGATCCCCTGTGGATCCAACTCTGTGGGCTCGCTGTGAGTCTCAAAATGACTCTAAGGGATTGAGAGATGATTACAGAAAAAGAAATAAACATGCTGCAACACAAACTTTATGTAGACTTCTGGGACTTTCCTCCAATATTTGCTTTTTCTTACAAAACACTGTTTACTTTCACCCCTTCAGCTCTCTGCAAAGTCAAGTCCAACTCGATCAGCTCTGTGGCCCTCGTGCTGTGTAGCAGCCTGCTGTCTGGCTGTTAGTCATTGTGACTGCCTGCCTATGATAAATCACTGATATTACTGCAAATCACTCATGCAAATGTTTGTTTGTTCTTTATGGAAACAAGTTCTCAGTTTACATAGACAGAAAATCCTCTAGTACATATTTCAAAAGAGAGCGGAGGACATGTGATTCACAGAGCAGACATATATGCTGGAGCAGACAATTTCATTTCAGCTGGACTTTAATCAAGTGAATCTGACAAGGAAAAATCAATCTTCTATTGAACTGCTCGCAACTAACAGACATGCAACCTGTGACTAGGGGCAGTAAACAGACACTGCTTTGTATTAAGGGGTCACACGAGGCTACGAAACCCTGCGGCAGGCGACTGCAGCAGGCGACTGCAGCATCCTCTCTGACTTTCTGTTGACAACTTTATGGAAATGATTCTCTTTTACTGTATAAGACACCACATCCTTTGTGCTGGAGGAGTTTTACCTGTAAAGCCAACTACTGTGTAACACATACAGCACATTTAACATAATGCAGCAATGTACAAGAGCTAGAAAACCAATTCACACTGCTCTACTTCAACAACAGACACTTGACCAGATGATCCACACTGTCCCAGGATCAAATCTTCAACTTTCTCTCTAATGGTTAACATTTAAGTTGTCATGTGGTTCTGACAGTTGGTTCTACACACATCTAACATGCTGACGTGTCCTTTAAATTCACTGAATCTCTCTCAAATGAAGGGAAGCTGTTTTGTAGTTAAATTTCCCCTGATTTCACCAGAGGGAAGCAACAATAATAATAATTATTATCTTTATTTGTACAGCCATTTCTCTGTGGGGATCAAAAAAGTATCTCATTATCTTTTCAAGACAGAGGCCCTGATTTCTTGTCAGAACAGAACAGTCAATTCCCACCAAACTTACATGAAACCATTTTTGCTTAAGAAAATGCTTTCTTTGACTTTGCCCAAACATCAGTGTTGTCAGTAGCTACATTCCATGTTAGAAGTGAAATTTTACTCTAATTTACATGAAGCACCACGTAAACAAATTCTCCAGGACTCACCCTGAGGAACTCAGCCTGCAGCAGACTCTTCAGCACCTGGTTGCAGCGTTTCCTCTGGGCCTTCTCCTCCAGGACGCTCTCCAGGAAGACCCGGATCTCTCGGATCTGGGTGTTTGCTGGGAGCAGATTGATGGCCTGAAGGAAACAAAAAGCCTTGATTTGTTAAACACTGTTTGACCAGACATTATTCGTTCTTGAAAAAAATGTAACACGTCTTTCATTATGAGAGTGAACTTTGTGACTTGGATAGAGGAAACATCTCCTTTCAGAATCAAAGACACTAATTTTAAAAGTCTAATTCATCAAAATGAGCATCTTCTCTAACAATGGTGCCAATCTTCATGTTGCTGAAACACAATGTTGCACTGAATTCAGAGGGAACAGTGACAAAGACTTACAATTGAGTCATTTCCATATACATTATAATTAAGAAATAAAATAAATTATTTCATTAAAAAAAAAAAAAACAATTCAAAAACCAAACACAACGCATCAATCATTTCAAAGTCACAATATAAAATTAAATGACTCCCTCTTGGGAACAGTAATTTGCTGTGCCTCTTATAAGATGTCTGTTATCTGAGAACTGCATCTTCTCTTACCTTTAGAAATCCAAATAATGCCCGTGTGTTTCTGTGCGAATGCTCAGAAAGACTAAACACAATCAAGGCCCAGTGGTTCTGTTGTCCTCTTGCTCGACTTAATTAAATCAAATTAGTACAAATGGCCTAATTCTACTGAGACAGCTTAGAGTGAGAGTTTTCTGGTGAGAAACTAGTGAGAAAAACTCACTGGGCTGGGATTTAGTTTGTGTGTAATTCAACTTTAGTTCTAACGATGTGTTAATTCACCTCTATTTAAAAAGAAAAATGTTACGGAGTTAGCTAAAAGAAAGCTCTAATAATCGGCAGTTTGTGTAATACGTCACATAGTATAAATTACAGTAATTTTTGCTCTGCTGTCACCAGTTACTATTTTCCTTTCTGAGATCACCAACAATGTCGACACCACATAAAGATAAAAAAAATCTGTAAGCCTTCACTCATGTTTTATTTGTTTTCTCTTTGTAAATGACATTAAGAAAGTTAACAACTTGGAAACTTGTGCTTTTCACTTTTTCAGGCTTTTATAGACTAAATGATAAATTGATTATTCAAAAAATAGATTAATTGATAATGAAAATAATCTTTTGATGCAGCTCTAGATAAAAAAAATGTTCAAAGTCAGTTGAAAAAGGTTAAAATTTGACTACAAAACATAGAAAAAAACCAAACAAACTACGTCATGTTGGAAGTTTCGTACAGTCTTATTTCATGTCCTTATGCTCTCTTGGCGAGGCAGAGGCTGGGAGTGACGCCAGGGGAAATGAAAGCAGGGTGCCATTAAAGTCAATGAGGGAGCGCAGGGAGGCAGAGTGACACAGAAAGACAAGATGGAGAGCTCCTGGCTGTGGGATCTAAACCTCAACATTGATATAAACCTGCAGTGTTCTCCTCCAGAGACTCTTAATTTGACATGTCTGTGGTTGAACACACATCAGCGGGGCCTTTCACACACAGTCACATCCACTTTAAATCACAGATACAACACAGTCTATTATGGTGCACTTTACAAAGTCAGTGTAACTCAGAACAGTTAACTTGCTTGTTTTTAGTATTAAAATATTTGGAGAGGCACAGTGGAGGCGTTTCAAAGACTGTGCCTCTGTTCCTTTGTGATAAGATATGGAAAGGAAGAATATCTGCAGAGTGGCTGTTTTCTCCTCAACGTGGACGAGTGGAAAGATTTTTTACAGCTGGGTCATATTAAAAAAACAAACCAAATACTTTCTAAAGTGTTCTTCAAGGGATATCTTCATTACTAGACAGCAGTCGCTGGATTGTAACACGAGGTTTGATGAGCAAAATAGGTCATGAGCTAGTTTTGAACAGAACAACATCTATTAAATTAACTCTTTGCTATTTTGGTTCTGGGTTCAGGTAGTCAGAACATCAAAGACATTAACATTACAATCACCTCTCGAGGGAGATCAGCACCCTGGTGCGAATCTTTTTTTGGTTCGCTGGATCTTCTCTATCACAAAAGCAGCAGCTTGATTACCCCCGACATTGCAAACCCCTCTCATCTTGCTCTAAAAAGAAACTAAATCAAATCTTTAAACGAGTTGTGTTCACTTCAGTCGCTGCTTTAATTTCACACCAAATGCCAAATGACTAATTCTGTGCGAGCGCGTGCCATCGTTAATCACGTTATTCCATCTCATTTTAATCCAGCCTAAACAGGTCGACTCTTATCGGTTTCACTTTCAATGCCACGTCTCGTCTGAATTAGCAATGATTACTAAATTAGAGCGATGGCACAGAGTCAGTTAATAATAAAGACCTGGGTTGGATTAGAAGCTAATTCTTGCTTTGTGATTTAATGAGCAGATTGAAATAACGGATGGGAGTTTGCTGTGTAGGAAAGTTGAAGCTAAGTGCAATTTTTTTTAATGCACGTGTCAAAAGTACTTTTCTGTGAATGACAGCTCACTTGACATCAACACAGTCTGTGAATATTTGTGAATATTACCAGCCTGGGGTTTGTTCTTAAGTCTGTTGATGAACGCAGCGCTGCTCTGTCGCTGTTTACCTTGGTGGTGTCAAGTTTGCTGTGGTGCAGCTCCAGGACGTGCAGGGCCGCCTGGAGGTTGGCCTGAGGCTCCGACAGCTCCATCTTGATGGGCCCCAGACAGTGGACGTCAGGAGGTGACAGGTACATTCGCAGCAAAGACAGATAAACCTGAAAGGAAGAAGTACAGGAAATACAGCTGTTAATACTTTCCTTGTCCACATTTTATCTGGATCAGAACCTATTGCCTGACCAGAGACTTTAAAAAACAGGTTTAATGAATTAAATAAGATAAAACAAAAAGAAAATCATTAGATGAGAGAAATTAGAAAAAAATGCAAAAAAGTATATGAAAGAAGTTAGAAGAACCTTATTTCTTAACTTATTTCTTTCTGACCTTCACAGGAACAGGAATGATTCATTGCTTTTCCTCTCCAATCCAATGCTTACTCATTCATTTTCAGTACTTTAATATTGCTCTTGTTTGGTCACACAGTCAAACAACATTTTACACACGTACGTAACAGACAACATCAGCTGTCATTTCTGAGGTTTTCTGCAGAACTGGCAATGTGCCTGTCATTGGGTACTTGAGGCATAAATAATCCATTATTTTTGTACAACAATTTCTGCAGACACAAAGGCACTTAGCAGAAGGCAGCAGAGCGTAGAAAATGAAAAAAGTGGTCGTAAAAAAAACAAACACAAGACAGCTATAATAAAATCCAAATGGACACAAAAAATGCAACAAAATTCAAGTGAACATGGGAAAAAAAACATCTTTTTTCCAGAAACAATAACAAAACAGGAACAAAACATCAAAATTAAATTACATTAAAAGCTACTTACATCTTTATTCCCCTCGACTACGCTGTTGTAATGTCCATGACAGTATCTGCAGAGAAAATCATGAGCAAAGGTAAAACATGAACGTTCTGCTTGTTTCCATAATGTTGACTCTATTCCATTAACGCGATTTCAGGGCAGAGACCAACTTATTTAGCTTTTTTAGACTCTTTAAAAGTCAAAATTTAATTTCTCATTACAAGTCAAATTAGCTGTTGGAGTTAGCAAACATTTGGCTGGTGGACGGTGTTAATCTCCCGCCCTGTTGTGCAGGATTCTGCGGCGTTTACTCACTCTTCAGCCGTGCGGGTGTCTTTCAGGATGTGCACATATATGAAGAGCGCCTGCTCGTGTTTACCCATCCGACCCAGGAGCAGAGCGCGTTCCTCCAGCAGGCCTTCAGGATGGAAAACAAGGTCAGAGGTGCAAATTTCACCCTTCAGCTTTAACATGTGTGACTTTGCTAAAACCTTCCTCTATAACTGAGACATATGTGCATGAGGTAATGGGAAATAGACCAAATACTTTTTTTTCTTATTCACAAGTTAGATGCATGCTGATATTAAAATCGGTGGTTTACTTTGAGTTTTGAGCAAAAACAACTAATTTCCTTCCACACCCAAGATGTTAAAGCTTGAGAGATTATTTCACCCCATCACAACAGATCACAGAGGGAAATGTCATCTTGTCAGCCCACAACCTTGTTTGTATCCATTGAGCAAACAGAAGAGATGTCTTGTTTGTCCACTGTGTAAGCTCAGCTCTTACCATCAAAGGGAAAGTCACTGATGAGTCTGGCTGGTTCATAGCTGGTTGAAAAGTCCAGGAAAGACAGCAGCTTGTTCCTGAACTCTCCCAGCTCACCTTCCTCCTTCCCTGCAGCAACAGCTGGAACTCCTGTAACAGCACAGAGGTTGCAATTATATAGTCTAGAGAATGGTTGATTAATTGATTAGTTGATCGACACAACAAGAATCCACAAAAAAATGTGATAATCAACATTTCTAGTCAGTTTTTTAAGCAAAAATGCCAAAAATTCACTGGTTCCACCTTCTCAAAAGTGAATATTTGCTGCACTTCTTTGTCTTCGGTGAGAGTAAATAAAATTTCTTTTACATTTTCTGTAAACTGTACAGTTGCTGCTTAAACAGGCTTCAGTAGTCACAGTCAGGATGCTGTAATTGTGAATGGGGTCCTATTTCATTGTTGAGATTCCAAATAATCTCAGAGAAACAATATCTTAATATCACAGGCAGAGCACTGTAATATGCTTCATAACGTGACGTGAAGTTATTGCTTTGTTTCTCTGACAGAGGGCACATTAATAAGCTGCAAATGTAATCGTGTTGGCTGAGAGGTTCATTTCAATACACATACCCTGGATGGTCATTAAATGCCAAAAAGAGAGCGAGACGGATGGACCTCATAATAAGTCCTGACATAGATTTTATTTGCAAAGCAATGGGAGACAACTCTGAGTGGATGAGTAAGCAAAGGCAAACTAGAACCATATGCAGAGAAGGAATCACATGAAAATCCTACGATAAATTAGAATTATACTCTTTTGGCATAAAGACGATTTTCAAAAATGGTGAGTTAAGAAGATATTATAGGGTCACATTGTTCTGCAGTTCTGACACGACAATTACTATTTACAACACTATTTGTAGCAGGATGAAAATAAATAAGCTCTTCATTTTTGTTGTAACATGTAAAAACATCACTTTCATAGTTTTTGAAGTGGTAAAAATGAGTTACTATAAAACTTTCCATGACTTTTTAAAGGGCCTACAGACACTGTGAACTTTAGTTAAATTAACTTTCAAGTTTTCTTTTGTTCTGACCTTCTGGCAGTGAGTTGAGGTACTGTTTCATGAGGCCTTGAACCCTCTCCAGATAGAGCTGGATCAGCACGTTGTGAAACTCCGGGCCCTTATCGTCCCACACATAAATGATGTGCTCCAAATACGGGATGGCGAGCTCCTTAAAACCCTCCTTTAGGAAGTTCAGCACCTTGTCTCTGGGCAAAGTCTCCACCTCTGTCAGGTCCTCAGTAAAGATCTGGAGAGGAAGAGAGACTTTTAAACCTTCTTCATGGGAAGTGGATGCAGAAAACTAGACTTTTTAAAGAAAGGCATATTGTAATTTTTCTGCTCTTAGTGCTGATTGTCATTGTGATAACTGGAGGCAATGTGAATGAAAATGAAAATTTACAATATTTATATGCATATAGAATAAAAATCTTGTCTAAGTCTCTGAGTCCCACCTTCAGGCCGTCCTCAGGACAGATCTTCAAAACCCAGGGAGAAAACTCAAAGATGATTCCCAAATTCTCCACTCCTGTGTGAGAGGGATACAACAGATACGGATGTTTAACTTCACCAAGGACGGAGACAAAGCACAGTCCGAAATCAGTTTCAGAAAACTTCTTTTCAAGGTGATATATGCAGCACTTTACCATCAATAACTGAACCTATTGCAAGCAAATACAAAGCTTTTAAGGAAAAGTGGTTCAAACTAAAACAAAATTCGGGCACTTAGTATAAAACTACTATTTAAAAAAGGCTTCTAATCATCCCTGTCATTGGCTACAAGCGACAGTGTAATTACCTCATCAGCAGACCACAGTGTCACAGTTAATTTGAATGTGATACATTTAACAAAAACACAGGAAGCAGCACCTTTAATTGCCAAGTATCCAGGAAGGAAAAAGATTTATCTTGGGATCACTGGTGCATAGATACAAACGATTCACAGTAAATATTTACACATATGGTACATGAAGCTCTAATTTAGTCAGTGCCAGACATATGAAAGACTGCGGATCATGACATGCAACAGAACGCACACAATACATTTCATCCAACATCCACAATCAATCAGGGTGAAAGTTTTCTTAGAGGCTTTCCCAATATCACCACAACAAATTAAACATGTCAAACAGAGATGACAACTTTGACACTCTAAGCTAAAACAGACTTTGGCCATTGACGCTTACCCAGTCTTTGGAGGTACTGCACTGTTCGCTCGTGGCCCTTCAGAGGAGAGTTGGCCTTGGTGGACTGGTCCAGCAGCACCTGCAGAGCTGCGAGAGGGCAATCCGGGTGAAGGAAAGTGAAGGGAGGCCAGTGAGCAAGAACAAATGTGTGATTAGTCTGAGTGATGGAAAGTAGCAAAATGTCATCTACTCTGGTGTGCACTGCGTTACATAATCCCTGTGTCAACAGAAATTGGACGAAACACATGTGCTGTTAATTGGTGGACGAGAACAGCTGGTTTGAATTGGCAGAGACAAAGAGAGGCAGACTTGAGCAGCATGACATCACAAGCACAAATTGCAGCAGGCCGATTAAAACCAGCCGCGTTCACAGCGGGAGCAGCCCAGAATCTGCCGCAGAATACCGCCAGAAACCAAATGACATTAAGACAGCTCTGATCTATGAGGATGACGAGTCGACCACATGCAGGAAACCTCCTCTGAGATAAACTGCGTAGCCTGACAGAGCAGATCCACCCCATGGCCAGAATGCAGCTTTGCCACAAGCACATAACTGATACCTATTGAATTTAAACATAATGAAACAATCCAGCTTACAATGGCTCTTGTATTTGAATTGGGAGGTAAAGAGGAGAGCGCTGACAAAGGCCGACGTAGGTCTGGTATCAAGTGATCTGTCATTTAAATACTAAACCCCAAATTCAACATCCAATTTGAGAGTGAAATTAGGAACAGATGTGTGATTGTGTTTTATCATTATGGGTTCAGGAGGGGCAGCTGTTGCTCAGGAGGTAGAGCGGGTCATCTACTGATCTCAGGGTTGGTGGTGCAGTCCCCACTTCCTCCTGTCTAATTAACCCTAACCCTTTGGCAAGAAACTAAACCACTAGCTGCTCCCCACCACGAGCCAGTGCATTCCTAAATGCTGGTCCCAAGCCCAGATAAATGGGGTAGGTTGCAACATGAAGGGCATCTGGCATAAAAAGCCTATCAAATCAAATATGTATATTTATAATTTACAGAATATATGCCAGCAAGATGGAAACAGATGATCCACTGTAGCGAACCAAAAGAAGTTCAGCCCAGTGATGCCAGTCATTATACAGTTGATTGACTTGTCGACTGTTTGTCTGCTGAACGGTGCTTCTCTGCTTTACAAATACACAACTATGGACTTGGCATTAAAAACAGCTTTTTGAGCTGGGTGAAGGGTAAAAATCACTTTGTCAATAAATTGTCCTTTTGAAGAAGATCACTTATTTTGTTTGTATCAAGAAATGCACAAAAATACACTAAATATATTGATACTGATATGAAAGTATAAAATAGTGTCATCTGCAACTTTTAAAAAACACTGATCACAGGTCCTGCCAAAAACCATCAGGTTTAAACATCAGGTTACTAAACAGGTTTTGAATGTGAGGTTTGCAGCACAGGTGGTTGACCAGCAAACAGACCCTTACCTTTCTGGTGCAGACCCTTCTTCTCATAGAGAATAATGAGCTCGCTGTACTTATGGGCCTTCTTCAGGACGTACTCGCTCTCCTCAATGTGGCAGTGGTTGTTTTCCAGACGGAGGAGGGGAGACACCAGAGCCACGTTGGTCTGAATGGTGGGAAGATAAAAGCAAATGACAAAACATGAACATTTGAATGTTTGATTTGTCCGTTCTGGGCTACTGTAGAAACATGGTGGTACAACATGGTGGTCTCCCTCTGTGGACATGAAAGGATCATTCTACATGAACAAAAACGTAATGATTCTTAACTGTAAGTGATTTTACACTACTGAAACCTAATTATGAAAACTATCCCCTTAAATCCTCCACACTGATCCTTTTAATAATGTGGTGCAGATTCTTGGCACTCCAAACCTCACACTATCTTAGAGGATCTTCAGTCACTCGTAGAGCCTCTTGGAGGTTATCCCTCCAGTATGATCTGCATCCCTGGGAGTTCCTCTCATTAAATAATAGCGCCTCTCATACCTCCAGAGGGAAGCACCTGGTGGCTCCTGGTGGCTCCTGGCGGCGGCAGAAAGAATTTGAAGTCCAACTAGACTGTTTTGTTTTGTTCCTTTTTTCTAAACCATATATGAGGTTTGGCACGAAGATTGCCTGGTAAATCGAAAGTTTTGTTTTGTTGCCCAGGAGTCTACTTCCCTAAATAAATACCAGACTCCCATAACTGAAGCTGCTACACCTAGATGACTTCGAAGTAAATCTACCAATGAGCTGCCTAAAAGAAATTTGGCCATGTGTCAGGTAAAGTTAACTGCCTAGTCCTGCTGCCAATTTCCATCAGTGTTTGGAATTACTTTCTTGTGATATCACACTCTTTTGCTGTAAGTGGATGATTAAGACTGCCAAGTTCATAAGAGCCAGCATAGCTTTTATGATGAAATATAAACATTTGGATTAAGTTCACAGACAACTGCAGGTTTAGTTGTTAATCAAAAAGTATGACGATTCATGTTTGGCATTAAGGAAACAGAAAGATAAAAGATTAAAATAAGTCTGTTGGAAAAAAAAAAAACAACTGTATGAAAAAACATAACAAAATGACATAAAAATACAATAAAATGTTTTAGAGGAGAGCAGATAACTTGACTAAAGAGCAACACACTGTACAGACTGTTTGCGTGTATTCTGCATGACACTAAACTATCAACATCAACGAATTACTACTGTTCAAAAGGGCAGTTTCTCCATTTGTTAAATCATAACATGAACAGAAAAAGAGAAGGACGATCTGAGCCTTACGTGTAGGTAACATTTAAGCAGAGTGGTATCAATGATCTGCAGGAGTTTTTTGCGGCTTTTAATAGTAGGCGTTCCCTCCATGAGTGGAGACGTTGTAGAAGGGTCGGAGTCATTCAGCTGTTTCACAAGGTGGCTGCGTTTCTGCGAGGACAAATAAAAAAGGATGCAGAGTATTTAAGTTGTACTCCCTTTGATTTTGGCCAATAACCTTGATCCTGACCCTTGGGTTTTTGTTCTCCACACACGCACCTGGGTGAGGTAATCGATGAGAGCGAGATGTGCCTTCTCCAGCTCCGCCACGGACAGAGTAGGCAGAGGGTTGGGATAGTGCAGCTGTTTGCGGTAATCCGATGGGAGCAGGTCTGGGTACAGCCCGATCACATGGGTGGGATCTGCAGAGCACCGGAGGGGAAATCTGTCATACTTTATTCCACAGATGATACTTGAGTCTGTTTATCAGCCCTTGATTAAGGGCTAAGGGAAAAATTAGTTGAAGACAGTTTCTAATACAAACACAAAACATTACCACAACATACACTGTAAAAATAAATCTTTAGCTGGCCAGACCTGAAACGAAGAGCTCATTAGAGACAGGAGAAGTCTGTCATCATGGAGGAACAAACAATGTGGCATCATTACATCTCAAAGTCATACGTGAACAAAAATATTTCCATCAATATTCACATAAGCAACAGATGTCTCATGTGTTCAAGAAGAGACAAAGAAATAAATTATGACCAGATTCACGTTAATTACAAATATTTACTTTCAAGAGGTCTAAGCTATGAACACTTATTGTGAATAGTAGCCATGTGTTACAGGATAAAACAAATAAATATTTGAACACATAAAATCTGATCCAAGTCTGACTCTGTCTTACATCTTTGGCCTGAACAGACAGAAATCAGGTGTCTAGCGGGAAGGAGGGAAGCCTTACCTGTGCCAAGTTTGGCAAACACCTGCATGGAGTCATCAAATCTTTTCTGGCAAAACAGATTAAAGGCGTAGAGATTCTGGATGTGATGTATCTGCTGCTTCTTATCACCATCTGAATCATCCTTCATCTTCTGGCAGAAAAAAGAAACACAAGAAATTCATCACGCTACGGCAAAGTGTTTTGTTTGTTGTTTTTTTTAAAATCAGAATGTTAACCAACATGTGAAAAGCACATGGAAGGCCTTTTTATTCTTGGAAATGCCCATGGAAAGCTAGATTGCTTGATACCCTGACCATAATGTACAAAGCTGTGAGCGTTTTGATCTTTCAGCGTACAGCTCCTAATCACATAAGTCATTTTAATGTTTCATCCTCTGAGCTAAAGCACTAATTAAGTCTTGAGGAATTTATTACTGAAGTGAAACTCACCGCCAGCTGAAGAGCCAGCTCAAACTGCTTGTCCTGAAGAAGCTGCCGGATCTGGCTGGCTATCGATACGGGCACCAGACGCCAAACAAAGTGGTTGCTGGCAACATACACAATATTTGGCCTGTGAAAGTTAAGATGAGAAAACAAGATTAGAGAGAAAAGGTTGGAACAAATGTGTGTTCTTTGTGAGGAGATACTGACATTATCAGTATCTTTATCCTGAGAAAGACCAGGAGAACTGATGGAGGTGGCGAATCATGCATGGTGTTCTCGTAAGGATGTTATGCATAGGAACCAGAGTGGTAGCCATCAAAAAAAGCCACCATTCATTATCGAATCTAAAACTTCAAGCTGGGAGTCTTGGAATAGCCACTGCAGGCTTTTTTCCTCAAATACTGCAGTACTGCACTGCATTATTGCCACCATGACAAAGAAAAACATGTGAAACATTATAAGGTGAAAGAGTTCTCATTTTAAGGAGTTCCTTTTTCCATTATAACATAATTTTCATGTCATTATGACATATTTTCTTGTAATAACTAGATGCTAAATTATTAGTTTTTTTCAAGAAACTTTTCTTGTTATAACAGCATATTATCTTATCTTTTTAGAGCAAGATATTACTTATTACCAATTTATTTATTACCAATCTTTGCACCATTTAATAAATGCAAATTAAACTAGATTCTATTGAACTAGCTTTTTAAAGGTGCCATAATGCAGCCAGCATGATGTAAAAGGTTGGAGTTATACATAAATGTAAACAGCTGACGTTCACAAAATCTGCAGAAAATCTGTCAGAATTAGGTGATCTAACTGCAATTTGCAAGTGTGCATGAGTCCCTTTGCGAGGACAAGTTGGCAGAAAGTCCTATACAGCTTTACGGAGGACTACTCACCCTGCTGAAGTGATGAAGCGAGGTCTCTGCAGCTCCACACTCTGCACCAGCAGCCTCGGCTCAAAGGTCCGGATCTCCACGTACCGAGGGAGAACAGCTATGATGTACGGAGGCTGGTGCTCTGAGAACATTTGAAAAGAGGCAAGAAGGTAACGTTTGTGTGCACATCAACCAAGACCAAGCTGCCACAAGTAGGTTTGGGACATAAAGATATTATATACTTACTGCAAGTCATCAAATATATGTTGTTGTTGTAAATACATGGGGCTGACTGACAAAATTAGGTCACTTAAGCTCTTGGAAATGAAATAACACTTTTATAAAATGGATCATTTATGTAGATTTTGCCTACATGATCCAGAAATTGAGCGAAACTAAGCAAGTAAAGTGGGGGCGCCTTTATCTAAGCTTTGTCTGAGGAGAGGTCACAGTCTCAGACTTTGAAAACCCCTGGTCTTTAACATGCCAGAAAATATTGAAGCATGCCCACTATAATTTCCCAGAAGCCAAGGTGGGGTCTTCAAATCCCTTGCTTTGTAAAACCATGAGTATTTACTTTACAATGATATAAAACAGAGGAGCGAAAAACGGGAAGTGGAAATTTTGAAAAACTGTCGATCCCGTTCAGTTAATAGACTTAATTATTTCAGTTCTTATGACAAATATTTGAGAGTTTTGATGTCAACCTAAGGACTCTGTCTTGAGAACAGGTGATCATGGAGTGAAGGCCTTGAGGCTAATGGAGCAGGAAATCCAGCTGGAGACAGCTATCTAGACAGGCCTGAGGTGGGACTCTGGATATGGAATAAAGGCCCTCAGTTGGGACGGTCAGTTAGATGCATTTTGAACTGACCAACACTCATCCTCTGCTGATGCACACCAAAGCCACAATGTTGACTCTATCAAAACAAGGAAATTGCAAACTGTATGAAACCACTGCTTGGAGGCTTCATTTCCCCTCCATATTGTTCCTTCTGCATTCCGATGAGCACAGAAAGAAGGGCCTTTAAAACAACGTGAGAGCTCATCTGCATCACTTCTGCCACAGAGCTCATTAGTAACCCGGACCTGTGGTGTCTTAGTCACAGGATAAAAAATTGATCTAAAATTGTGTTTCCTCTTCTGACATATGGAAAACAGCAGGAGAGCTCAGACAGAGTGGAAAGAAAGCCTTTGCACAGAGGAAGGAAAGCTTAGGAAAGAGGGAAGGAAAGACAGACAGCTGCTCGACGACTACTGAGAAAATAATTGGTAGTATTTACGCCAAATGCTTCATTGAGTGTTTGTTTTAGTATCCAGTTACTAATCAATCCGTGTGTCAAGAAGAAAATAAACTGTACTGTTACAGGCACAGTTAACATAGATAACATTTCCTAAACTGTCAGTGAAATAGAATAACAACATATTAAAGACTTTATGTAGTTGCAGTGAAAGCTGTGTTTAATTCAACAGCTTACTTTGAAAAGACAAGAACCGAAACTTCTATCAAATGAAAGAGGAAGGAGATTAATCTCAGATGATGCTCACACTCAAAGAGTTCAAATTATCATACTGTAGACACGGGCTTTGTTTCCTAGTTTGAGTAAGGTAGGCAAGGTAAATTTGACAGAATTAATTGAAATGAATTGTGGTCTCCAAAAGCAGTTTGTCCATGTGCTGTTTCCTTGTTTCATCCTCCGAGGTTTTGTCTCTTGCCAGTGATAGAAGGGTATTATCATGGGCAAACTCTTTAATATTAAGTAGTCTGATAATTTATAGCAGACAAGTCCTTGGCAAAAATCAATAGATGCTGACGTTTGTGATACCACAAACTCTAACAAAAAACAATGTCTGTGTATTAAATTGTGACTAAGATGGCTACGTTCACTTTGTGTAATACTTTGAATTTTTTTAGGGCTTTACTGTTTAGACAGAGTGATAAGAAAGCACAAAAAAAAATTAGGTGAGTGAACCCTGCCAGGGGTGACACACCAAAGCACCTTCTGTGTTATGCTGAAGGCAAAGATAACACATATGAGAGCTGAGGGAGGATTTTTGGCTCTTATTACTCAGCATGTGACCTTTTGACTTTTCTGTCAGTTCCTATTGATATCGAATAAGCTAAGTGGACTGGGTATGTAGCAGTCTGTTTTGCATTTAAGCAGAAATAATAACAGCATGAACAACTAAGAACTGAATGTCAACAAACTGGTTGAAGAAAATGGTCACACCTAAAATAAAACTGTGTAGAATCACAGTATTCTTCAGGGTAATAGTTGTTGTGCCTGTTTCTTACCCATTGCTATAGGGATGTCTGTCCAGTTCAGGGCACACTTCTGGGTGCAAACGCCCTCTTCATTTAACACTACAGTTAGGTCGTCCTGACCAACAGCCACCTTCCCATCAGCCAGTGGGGCAACCAGAGGCTCCAACTGTTTCCCAGTGGGGAAGAGCTCCTTGATGGAGCCACGCCCATCCATCTGGTTGATAGAAGAGATGGTATAAGTGAGTCAGAAGACACAGAACCTATGAATAACATCTTAAAAACGCTATCTGTAACGTAATTTATAAAGTGCTTTAGATAAAGAATAAAACATTAGAAAGAAGCTGGTTAAACTAGCAATAATACTACCAACCTAGTTGATAATAAGTACAACAGGAGAAAGAAATACTAAGGAAGAAGCCCAAAATAAACACACAAATTCAAGGACAACACAACAGACAAGAAGGAATTATAAAACAGCTTGCTTCTGAACTTTTGCTTTTTAAGTGATACTCCTGACAAAACCTCTATGAAACACTCTCTGTAGACTTGAAAGGTATCTGCAAAATGTTTGTAGTTTGTTCCCCTTCACAGAGAACAAAAGATTCAAGCTGGTTCATGCGAGTCCAGCCCAGTCTGCATGGATGCACATGAATCACCAAATACTGAGATTTATGCTGTGTTTTTAGCAACACTTTTGAAAAATATGACAGTTTGGAACAAAGTAAACATGTAGATGGTCAGTGATTAAGTGGTTTCTATGGATGTTTCGATGTCACTATTGGAATCCATTTTAACTACCATGAATCCAAAGTGACTATAGCCCCTCTTCTTCATTAAGGAACACACCACAACCCTTTTACAGCCTTCTTGCTAGTCTAAAAGGAATCAGGTTTTCATATACAAAAGACAGATCATGCATGGTGCGTTGCTTTAAGCTTAGCGTTATCCTTTCCTTGTAGCACATACCCGAATGAGGTAATAGTCTCGTTTGAAACCAACGCATATGGAGTTTTCACACCAAGCCATGGACTTTGGAATATCTGGAGCACCAAAGTCCCCCTGCCAGACGAAAAGAAAACAAAGATGTCTAAATGTGTCACAGGATTGGATAAAAAAAAAAAGCTCGAAGGCTTGATCACACTGCAGTGAGTCATATCTCAAATATATTTTGTCTTACCTGCAGCTCATGGAACTCTCTGTCTTTCCAGTAATAAAGCTGGAGTTTCTTTTTCACTGCGACACACATTCTCAACCTTTCCTCACCTGAGCTGGTTTGCTGAGGACAAAAGAGAGAAAATATACAATTCATGACTTCAAATCAGGGAAAATATGACTAAAACAGAGAGATGCAGAGACAAAAGAAAAACAGTTAAGTTGAATTAATCAGTAGTAATGCAGTAATGTGAATTATACTCTGCATGAGTTGTTGTACATTGGTCTAGACATACAAAAAAGGAACTGGTTATGACCCTCTCAAAATAATTTGATGAAACTAAATAAACTAGTTCATTCAAAGCTCCTTGATCATTTAATAGCTTCCCAGTAAGATCCTCTATCATTTCTCTTAACCACTCCACTGACTTACAGCTGTATGATTGCAGTACTGCACATACTGTACCATTGAAAACTGTTCTCACTAGAAAGATTTAGAATGGGGAGCAACACAAATGCATGAATATGATAGTATCAAATATATGATATATAATAACCCTAGATGATATATGATAATCCCAAACTGCAACAACAAGAAGACTGTAACTGACCTGCAGGTCACAGGCGAAGAGCGTGGCTCCTTTGGCTTTGGACAGCACAGTGATCTGCTGGAAGGTCAGGAGGTCATGGACGTGGATGTTGTTCTCTGCAGGAGAAACAAATTAGATACTTTATATCTGTTCAGAGAATGAAGATGGATGCTATGCTGTGTGTCAAAAAATATACAGCATATTTTTGGAGAGAAACTTACCAAGAAGACTGACAAGAATTTTATACTGTGAGACAACATAAAGCTGTGGAAAGAGGAAGAAACCCAGTTAGAGGAGGTTTGAACCACAAAGATCAACCAGGCATTGGTGTACACATTACCAGTGCATCACATAAGAGCTCAGTCATTTAACCCTCTGTAAGCATGTCTTAACTACACTGTTCAATTTGAAGGTTCATCTTTGGTATTCTGAGATGGCATATGGATGGATCTTAAAGTGTGTGGGATTTCCAGATTCACTGGGGCATTACTGTATGTATTCCTAAAAATCTGAAAGTACACATTGTGACATCCCTCACCAGACCTCAAATGCTTCTACCCCTCACATTTTTTTCATTTATGCAGAAATTAGTCCGCAGTTATCCTAAATCTCATGCTGGACTCTCATCTACCTGCTGAATCTTCTTTGAGAAGTTCTTATTGGATTTCTCCAGTGTCACCTCAAACCGGTTGGTGCCTGAGGGGTAAAAGAGACATCAAAAATGACTAAAAGCAGGCAAGAGTAACTTGAGATGGCCTGCAAATACACAGTGAATCAATTGCATCACACGTCCCCTTGGCTCTTCCGACCTGCATCCTTCTTTATTCGGTAGAGAAGGAGATGCCCGGGCTTCGTTCCTACAAGCAGCCAGTCCTCTGTGGGAAGAAGAAACTCAGAATCAGGGTCTGACAGTTAAAGGGATGCTGTCAGTCATGTCAGATATATTGCGCTACCAAACATTTTCAGTGAAACTCTGAGCTGTGACCTGCTTGCAGGAAGATCATTCATGTCAGTGGAGACGCAATTCATCACTTATAGACACCTGAGACTGCAGTTCAGAGGCACCACTTCAATGTCACACAATGAAAGAGTATCTGGAGGATACATACAGTATCAACAACTCACCCCAGGCCGCAAGACAGTCAATCTGAAGAGGAAGCTTTTCCAAAATAGGCACTGGTTCATAAGCGTCATGCATCTTGGAGTAATACTGCTGATTCAATTACAGACAGCTCTGACGGATCAATCCCACCCGGAGGTGACGCCTGCCTGCCAACAGCTGACTGACCGACCGCTGATTAGTCTGTCAGGCTGGTCCGCCTTTATGTGTCGCCATTAACCGACCGAGCAGCTCAGTGTTTCCACAAACAATGAGGAAATCAGGTCTATTAAACCTGCTGTGGCAGACCTGTGTAAAGCTATGCAGTTTGTCCTGTTAGCAGCTACCTCTCCGACCAAAACAACAGCTGATCGTTAGCCTGCTAGCTCACAAGTTAGCAAGCGACGGCTACTGCTCCTTAACATTGTTCCTTGTTAATCTTTACCGGCTGAAACGCGAACAAAGGCCTTCAGTTACTTTGTCGATAAAGACAAACGCAACCTTTAGTTAACTTAATTCAAATATGAAACGCTGTACTGGCCGAAGCGGTTAGTTCTCGTTAGCCAAGTTAGCTTCTTGTTAACTTCCTCAGTTGTGTTGACGGCGGCTGCGCGAGGGAATGTGGTTTGACAGGCACGTGACTGAAGTCAGCGCACTCACGAGGAACAGACCGCATTAAAGGTGCAGTGACGAAAATTGTAGTCGGAGCGAGGTGGTGTGGCGTAAATCTCGCGAGACTTTATTCGTGTTCAGTTTAGTGTAATAACTTATTTTTGAGAAGACACTCAAATCAAAAATATTTGTTATTCTTTTATAAAACATTTTAAATATTATTTAAGTACTTGTTTCAGTTCCTGATCAGATGTCATTCCTTTATATTAGTTATGTTTTAATTATTATTTTAGTTGTTTAATTTTTGGATACAAGCGTTATTTTGCCTTTTTTCAATTTAATGTTGCAGCTCATTTTTTGGAAGAGGTTACATTAGAGGATAAATTACATATTGCTTAACATCTTTAAGCACCAAAAGAGCATTCTTAAAGTAATTCAACTGTTGCTTGTGTAAAAAGACAATATTCTTCACAAAAGGCATCTACATATTAAAACCATCTGTCCTAAATGCACAGAAATACTGACACTGTAACCATGTTTCATTACAAATTTTATTTGCAGGACATATGCAAAGAGCCATACAATTATCATCAGCTTCACATTACAATGCAGACTCACATCCAGAAATTGGGCTTCAGTGTCTCTCTAAAATAAAATGCTCTTAACAAGATAAATATAAAAAACATAAATTAAGGAATTTAGAATATCCACACATACTGCAATAAGTTGCACAAGGACGGGATATAATTCTGCCAGATAAGGCAAGATTATTTTGCAGCGTGAATGGGATCAGCTCAAAGGAATCTGTGGTTGTGGTAAAATGAAAATTATTCATTTAGCATGTGCAGTAATATTTTAAACTACCATGTGCTACTAAATTTGGGTGAAGACCTTAACAGAACTCTGGCTCAATTAGCAGAGCGGGTGAGATAGCATTACATATATACAGTAAATAACAGCACATCCGTGAAGCTCATCAATGGATTCTGTGATTCAGTAGCTTAAAAAAAAAAAAGTTTTGGGTCTGGAAAATATTTTTATAAAGGTCATACATAAATCCCACTCATTGAGGACCAAGCAGTCTTTCATTTGTCAGTAAAAGCTTGAAAATCACCAATATCAGAGTCACATTTTCAGTCGGTTGAACTGTTTTGTGTAAAGATGACATCTCAGAGAAGTGATCTGAAAATGCTGTAACGCTTGTGCGTAGAAAAATGGACACTTCTGGTGACACTGATAGCCTATACCTGACTTTGAGGGTCATTACATTCTCTAGCCCAGAAAATAGTGTGTTCCAGTTAACACAAGAATCCCAAACAACACAGATGTAGCACGTTTTACCCTGACACATGAGATATGCTTCAAGTATCAATATTCACTTGCAACTGTGTTTACGTAGAGAAACAGCAGCTTATTTATTTCTAGATTCAGGATTACTCACTTAGCCAGACAACAAAGTGTTAGTTATGTGGTTACAATAAGACGTATAAATATAGTTTGCTGGTGCAACTATAAGAAATGAGATCAGGAAATCTTCACTGGTGAGATAAAATCTTTAAAACATTGTTTTTTAGTTATTTGGCTAAATGGTTAATCACACCATACAGTTGTTTACACATTTCAATATTAAATATACATCATCATGTGACTTATAAACTATGTAATGCAATAAAACACATGCTGAAAACAGCAATGTTTTTACATTTAGTGGCACAGAACACGCTGAATTAAAGTGTCTGTTGCTGTGTTGGCTTAAACATAATTCTATTATGCACAATAACTTAGTCTTTTCAGCATGTGATTCCCTCTGATGTCCTGGCTGAGAAAACCACCAAGCATTACAATTTGTAATTGAACAGATTTAAAATCAGTCCTCACAATCCTACATATTTGACCAAACAGGCGCCGGGGTCACTTCTGCAATCTGAAGCAGGTGGAGAAACGTCTCTTAAACATTTTCATCTTGCATCCCAGTGCTCAAGAAACCACACACCCTGTTAAATATTGTATTAGTCTAAAGCCACAGGACGAGATTTTCCACAAGGGCATTTTATAAAACCACCAGTTTCTACTTGACTTTGACTATGTTTGTGACATTGAAGAAACATCTTTGAAACAAATAAAATATTTATCAAAGTGCTCTGCTGTGTAATTGCTTCAGATTTGCATCCCTCCCAGAATGCCGATCTTGACATCCAGGTTTGCACAGTACTGCCTTGATATAAACACACTATTCATGCTTCCTTGAGCTTATTATAGTGTTACAAAATACCTGTGAAAGAAAACTAAAAATGTAAAGTGTCTTGAGAGAACAATTGGCTTTGCCCACATTTTTTGGTAATCAGATCACTCAGAACGCATTCATTGCTGCCTCAGTGAAACTGCCTTCTTTTCATTCTCACGTCGTCTTCTTGCATTTACTTCTACTCCATTTTGGATCGCTCCATCTTGGTTTTCAGGATTTCCTGGAAAAAGAGAACACAGATGTGTACAGTAATGTGATTGTGAAATGAAAGCACAGTAAAAACCACAACTAGGAGCATTTTAAATAGAAATCATGGGACTAGCGGGGGGAAAAGTAAAATGACCCTTTACCTCTTCCTCATCTAGCATTACAGGGAGTGCTCTGTGGAGAGAGAGAAAAGCAAAGAAGGAGGCAGTGAATGCATTCACACAGTCCAGGTCTGGGTCAAATAACATTTTAAAATTCTCTCTATTGATTGTTTGTGCTTCCACAGTCTTGCTATTTGAGTATTAAAGGAACATTATGCAACAATTTTACCTTAAAATAATAGCTTGAAAATCATTTTGATGGTACACTGACTTATAATAGGGGGGTGGGGCCTCTTTCATTCCCACTCTGCACCCTGAATGCCTTTTCTTCCACTATGTAACTTGGGTGGAGCGGTATGATCTCTCACAAGACCTGCTTAATGCTTTATGGCACAAGTCACACACCACCAGCACTTTACTTACACATCAGCTACAGTTGTAGGAATGTTCTCCTCAACCCATTTTAGGTCCTCATCCTGGCAAAAGCAGAGTTAAGATCAGAGCAGATTAAATTATGTGTGAAAAAACAAAAAACGGATAAATGAGGAGAGATGTTGACAGAAGACATTCAACCCACCTCTTTACTCAACAGTTTCTGGGAGCCATTAGAATCGGGCTTTGAGCCTCTCATCTTCATTCCCTCTAAAAAAAATAAGCCCATAAATCATAAAAGTCCTTTGTCCAATAATATGATTATAAAATAACTAGCTTATTACATTTTCCATTTAAACTATTACGTGATCATCAGATTAACAATTCTAAGTGAATCTGTTGTCCACATATCTGTGTAAGAGATTTGGATCATGGGTCAGTAGCACCAGGTAACACAACACAACACCCCAGTTGACAAGGTCGTCTTACAGGATAAGACCATGACATAATTTTGTTTATCAGTGGCTGTTCTTGCAACGCAGAGCAGGAGAACGATAAGTCTTACCAAAAGCCTCATTCAGCATGGGCTCCTTGGTCTCTTCCTCCTCGTCATCTTCATCAATCAGAGGAGAATGGGAGAACCTGAGAGTAAACAGAACCCAAAGTAAATATAACTACGAGCAACTTAAAATGGCAGACAAAGATTTGGGATGAGCCGTAGCTCCAGACTGACTCTGACCTCTGGCTGTTCGCAGAAGGTCGCAGCAGCACCATGATTACCAGCAGAATGGTGGAGAACAGAAGACGCCAGAAGGCATCGTCTACCCACAAGTCCCTCCAGCCCTGTGGAAAGAATACAAATAGAAAGGAGTGTACACAGAGATGGATGTTATCAGGTTCACTTTTTCTCTCTGTAAAGACAAGAAAGTGAAAGATCAACACAATAATCAATCGATAACATAACAAACTGACCGTCTGACAGTCGACCATCTGGAAGACTTTTGTGGTCCAGATGATGAATATGATGGAAGCTGTGGACACAACGTAAACAACAGACTCACTCTGACGTCTGTAAACAATATGCAGTCCATCTTAGAGCAGTTGCTACTCACCGACGACAGAGAAGATGAGAGTGTTGGTGAAGTGCTGATACAAAGAGAGTTTCACCACATTTCTGCGGAGCTTCAGGAGACGAGTGGTTTGAGACAGACTGATGAAAATGTAGCTGCAAATTAAGGAAAACATACTGTACATACACTCAAATAACCATAATCAAAACTTGTATCTGCAACGCTTCTAAAAATGCAAATCCTGATCCTGTGTGGCAGTTCTGGCTGGTTGGGTAAAGGATATCCACCACATGACGCAGGAGTCAATGAGGGAGAGACTGAGATTAGCCACCAGGGCAACCGTCCCGTAGAAACCCTGGAAAAAAAGACAAGGGTCGGATTTTAAGGTGAAACATGAGCCTGGAGGACAGCAGAGAGCAAAGAGTGTGTGAACAAACACGGCTGAGAAAGAGGAGAATTACTTTATCAAAAGGGAAGTAACAGTGTTTTTTTTTTATAAACATAAGATAAGCTTGTGTCAAGATCTGGTGAAGATTTCAGTCTCCCCTTCTTTGGAGCTGCCTCCTGACAAAACACATCTGCTCACCAAACTACACAACCTCTCTCCATTCTTCTTACTGCCTTTCTTATCTCATGTTTGTTCATGTAGCTTTGTGTTTTTATGACTTTCTGAACCCGCTGCAGCGTCTTTGGCTGCTTTTGAGAATCACTCTTAGATCCAAATCGTCATTCCGTATTATCATCACTTGTCTGCCTCCCAGAGACTGAATCCCTGCGTAACCTTCTCTCCCTATCGTCTCCTCTACTCAAATCAAATTTATTTATACAGAGTGCCTTGAAAGCTGTGCCAAGCACGGGTTTTATGCAAAAATACACCACCACTATCAGCATCAATCAGCTTGTGGAGGCTGCAACAGATAATGTCCAATATGCACGAGTTGGAATGCAGTGGGTTCATTATATTTGCGGCCACGGAAAATGATAAATTAAGGCCTAGAAGTCTTAGAAATAGTCTTCTAAATAACAGCGAGAGAGTGTGCCTCCAGACTCAGTGTTAAATCTGTTTTTCTTTCTCATCCATTTGGTATATTTTGGGATACAGTCGATCATCAGTGGGTGGTTTGGTTGATATAGATAAGTGTATCCTGTGTCACTCTGTCCTCCATGACACCTGTCACTCCAAACAGGCTAAAATAAATATTGAGAATATTCATTTAGAAATGTATTAATGGTTGATACTTACACCCGTTACTCTGAGCACACCTTCCACAGAGGAAAAGAGCAGGTAGAGAAGGCCAACAGCTACCAGCCGGTGCACTGTGGTTCCCAACCTGGGCCTGAACAGGAGAGGGGAGAAACTGTTCACTATACTGGCAAATGATTGAAATGGCAGGGTTAGCAGCAAGACCACCCTGACTTTTAATTTGTAAAGAACAACATCAGTTTTAGAAGAATAAACTTACTTGACTATGCCATAGCCAAGACTGACAATGAGGACCAGGATTCGGGCTAGAGATCTTTTGAGAGCAGAGAGCAGCTCAGCAAAAATAACAGCATTCTGAACTGTGAAGACACACAAACAATTAGATGCTGATAACAGACTGCAGTAAATAGAAAAGATAAAAAGCATTATTCCACAGAGGCGAATATATAAAATCAACCAACCGTAGTTTCCTTTGTAACGGATGCTCTGGTATTCTGAGTAAAACACAGCTTTTTCCAGCATGCCGAGGATGATGACGGCGCCGATCCAGAACTGGATTCGCAACAAGTCCCTCCAATAGCAGGCGCACCAGAAGAGCCAGAGAGCCCCGAACAGCACATACACGATGCACATGACCATGAAGAACTGTGACGGACAGGAAGGAGAGAAAAGTGTTTGTTTTAAATCACAGTTAATAGTTATACAGAGGTTGGTCTGTCATTTTAGAAGACTGCTTCCAATACTGTTCTATTCGGGCTGCGGACTTTGAAACTTTATTCAGTGTTTAGCTTGAAGATTTATTCGTGGTCTTGGAAAGGACATGTGGTCATAGTCATGACCATATCATTTGTGTCTGACATCTTTTAAAACCCCCCCTTTATATAATTTATAGTACATGCCATCATCAGGGGCCAGTCTGCTGGAGAAGAGTAGTCATGTGGTCCCTTCATCTCAACTTTCACTGATAAAAGAAAAGAAGGGCACATTAGATTTTTTATTTCCTTTTTTATTTACTAATTTATCTACTGAGCACATATGAGAGACTCTAAGGCTTGAAATGGTGTCTTACTTGAGAAAGCAAAGTTGAACTGCTCTGCCATGATGTCGTCATCCTCAACTCCGCGAACCATTGGCTGCACCTTCACGATGAACAGGTAAGGACTGTCCTCCCAGGCTTTGGCCACTGCACTGATATCCTGCAAAAAGATGTTCGTCAGCAAAGAATTATTTATACTATTTTTTATTCATAGTTTTTATGTGCACCCCCTCAAACTATAAATCAGGAAATTTGTTATTACCAACAGTATTTGTAATGATCTCAATAAGATAAGATAAACCTTTATTCGTCCCACAGTGGGGAAATTTACAATATCCTGGCTTCACAATGCTTTCTCGTTAGTAGGAGCAGTACAAGTAGTCACAGTGCAGCTCCCATCTCAACAGGACACTTGGTATCATCTGCCACGCTCTGTAGTTTGTGCAGAGCATTACTCTAAACTGGCTGTGTATTATAACTGGGCTGAACCAACACACACAGTGTTCATATCAGGAGGAAGGCAAAAAAGTACTGAGAGGGAAGGCAAAAGTAATTTGGAAAATAAAATCCCACTGTGACGTTTCAGGGGCTCCGTAATACATCAAAACATATATTTGAAGACATTTACATTACTACATTATTACAAAGGAATAACATGTCTTACCGGCTTGTCAAGCCAAAAAAGGCTCTGATTCGATGGGTCGCTCTAAACAGAACATAGAACATACAGTTAAGGTGAAGAGACAACAAATTTTAAATAAATGCTTCATAAGGTTTTTGGATATGATATGATTTAGATACGATCAATATGCTCAATCCATCCGTGATCAGTGACTCACCTTCGGGCTGCTGAGGGGCTGATATGGGTTGAAGTCTGCATAATACACCTAGGTGAGAGGACAGATTGAAAGAATGAAGTTACCTGAAATACCCAGACATTAGATAACTGCTGCAGTAATGAACACTGAGACTAAACATACGTACACAGTGATGATTAAGTGTGTTTGTGCTCTCCAAAACAAAACTCTAGGTCACAAACCTTTGGTAAGAAGAGGGACGAGCAGTTGTCGAAGTACATGTAGCCTTGACTGTAGAAGCCACTCCAGCCGTCTTTCAACATGTGGTCCATACTAAACATGTTCATTGCTTTGTTGTCCTACAGGGGACAGTGGAGGGGAAATCAATTACACTATAAAACTATACTGATGTTGCAACATTATACCAAATGAACAGAGGACGGAATTGACTGTACACTAAATAGGCAGAATACTACTTTTACCATCCAACAGTGGTTGAATGACAAAAGTGTCATCTGCCAGAAAGTGAAGAACAAACAGAACTATGCTGCACTCGTCTTGCTTGAAGTCAGTCTTCTACCTGTTTTAGAAAAGTGTTTTTAGCCTGACAGAAGAAGAGACCGACATTCCAAAACACATCTGACTGATCGGGCTACAGGTGACCTCGATACATCCTCCCCTTTTGACTCTCCGCTTCAAGACCGACAGCGACAAGGTGAAGTACATCAAAGCCGAAGCAGCAGCAGAGTTCGAGATGCATCTGGACAAAGAGGCAGCGCTGGCACAAAGATGGAAGCTGAGCCCAAGGCCATGAAAACACATTGAGGGAGGACGCACCAGCTGCTCTGACTGACAGATTGTTGATGCTGCATGTGAAGCCAAAAGCCCTGAACTGGTGAAAAGTCTGTGAGGTGAAGTTAGTGCAAAGTGGCAAAATGTGCTTAGAAGCTTGAAGTCATAGATAAACTTGTCCTTCTTGCACAAAATGCAAAAACACAATTTGATTTTGAGTGCTTTGCAAACCCCAATTTCCATCGACCATATCTACAGGACTTGTTTGCGAACACTCATGGAAAAACAAACAGTGAGACTCAGATATCAGCAGACAAAACTCAATACTCACTGGTGTGTTAAAGACCTCATTGTAGCAAACAGAGGAGCGCAGGTACCAGCTGATGTTGAAGGCCAGGTTTCTGTCACATGATGCTGTGTCACCCTGAACTGCAGAGAGATAAAGATGAGTAGTTACTCAAAGGGTGGAGCACTGGATTATCAGACAGTGATAAGGTCCCTCCAGCTGTCTCCCTACCAGATCATCAGGTTACAGGAGTTACTCTGTTTGCTGTAATCAAATTTTTTTGTGTACATACTTTGCCTGACCTCCCTCTTCTAGTTCTATTTCATAAGGTGACTTCGCTTTTTCCCTGCGTCATATCTATTTTCTGTTACCATGGGAGTAGAAATAGTACCTCTTTTACAGTATTATGGATTTCTCACTTTATGACTCGTGAATGCTAATGCAGAGAGAAAATAGTTTGAGGGACTGACAACAAAACCTGACATGTACCATTAAATGATCTAGACTGTATTTTCTCCAAACTACCAAACTCCATTGCAAATATGCTGAAAACATGAAAATGACCGAGTCTTTCCAGGATGAACCTTTCATACCCAATCATGATCCTATCACCTGTTACCAATCAACCTGTTTACCTGTGGAAGGATCCAAACAGGTGTTTTTGGATCAGTTCACAACTTTCAGTCTTTTCTTGCTCCTGTCCCAACGTGTTTGAAACATGTCGCTGCCATCAAATTTAGAATCAGCAGATATTTACAAAAATCAATAAAGTTGATGAGTTCAAACATTAAATATATTGTCTTTGTTATGTTTTCAATTGTATGTTTCAGAAAGGATTAGCAAATTATTGCATTCTATTATATTTATGTCTTACTGTCAGAGTGTTTTGGAATCGGAGTTGTACCATGACAGTGAGATTAAACTGTATGGACAGATAAGATGCTTTCCAACATTATCACTTCAATCACTGACATTTTGAACACAATGTCAGAGGTTCCCTGTGCAGGTTTTCCAGGAAAATCTGCTGCAGGACATCGGGCTTTTACTCAATGTTTGGAGTTCAGCCAGTGAGAGCCATAAACACATCGTGGGACGTGAATGTCAGCACAACAATGCCTCCTGCTGACATTCAAATGTTAAGCCCACCAGTCGTTTCACAGATGGTGCTTTTCCTGTGGTGATTCTTAAGCAAGGTAATCACCACGACGATATTCTCCAATTGAGAGAGGAAGAGTTTTGAGCTCTTGTGATCATAGAGTTACTGTATTTTATTTTATTTTTTTAACTAAAACCAACTTGAAGTATATTCTAACTGGGTCAAAACTAAGAGATGTGAATCCATATCATCCCCCAGGAACTGCATAAAATTTCAGAGGAAAGAGAGGCAGAAGACATAAAGTTCTTTTCTGTACATAACAGCTCACTTGCCAGTTGTGCTCATGTGTTACTGTTTCACAACCCGACCCGACAAATTTTGGTCAGTTTGTTTTAGCTTTTTAATTTAGGTGCCTGATGGGTGGAATTTGCCACTTAAGAAAAGATAACAGTGGTCAGAATAAACACCAGTGACAAAAACAAAGATGTACTGTATCTGAGTGTTGTGTTTCTGTGAATCACAACTTTGACAAATGTATTTTGTATTCAGATAGAAAATACTCTAATCCTGTTTCAGGTAAGTGAAAAACACCACAATGACAATGGGGTCAGACTACTTACACTTCATGAAGATGGTAGTGTTGGCGTACAACGTCTTTCGAAACACAGCATCACGTGTCTGAAAACACAACTGAGAAAAATTAGTGCTTATCTAACAACTCCAGCTCAGTGAGACATGACACATTCATATTCTGTTAATCAATATCAAATCCTTCTGATAGCCAGAAGGGAGTGTTGCATCTACTGCAATATGTGAATGCCTTTTAAGACATTATTGCAACACAGCACTTCAAACTACAAATGTACAAATCTGGCAAAACGTGTTAATGAATGAATCGATGCCATATCTGTAAGAATGTGCTTCTGGGAATATGTGTGTATGTTTAGTGTGTTTTCACAGTTGAAAAACAAAATTGATTCAGCTGTCAACTACTTAATGAGTGTGCATAAGCATTTTCAAGAGCTATACACAAACCAGAAAGTGTTGACACTGGACACGATGAAATGCACTAACATTTTTGTATTTTTCTACCTCAGGCATTTGGCTGACATCTTATTTTGGTGCAGCGCAACATCAGCTACATAAGACGGATGTAGAGTGTGTGAAATGCAGGTTAAAAAAAAAAGTACATGTCTATGAAAGTGAAGCCAACATCAATGCACTTTGATGAAGCCAGATAAACCTACGTTGAACCACATTTGTAGGGAGCCAGTTCTGATATATATCTTAACTACTGAGGTTTAATCATCCAGTAGCACATTCTTGTGGATTTTTCATGTAAACAGATATGGAGACATGACCACATTCAGAAGTACTTGCAGTTTAATTCCTGAAAGCTCGACTTTACAACCCTGGCTCCAATACAATACAGAGCAATTCTGTAACACAACCTGACTTCCTCATAGGACGACCAACCCAGCTAACACAGACACTCCTGCATTTCCAGTAACAGCTCATTTAGTTCCTGGTAGATTGAGCTGCCTTTTTTTAAACACCATCAAACAAGAGTGAAAGCACCAAAACCACAGTGTAGAAGTACTCGAGTAAAAGTCATGCATTCAAATTTTTACAAAAGTATTAGCATCAAAATATACTTAAAGTATCAAAAGTAAAAGTACTCATTATGCAAACGAGACTATTTCAGAATAATATATTATATTATTAGATTATAAATATTGATGTATTAATGTGTAGATCACTTTAATGACGAAGACATACTTTCACCTATTTTATGTACTTGATGAGCTGAGTAGCTTGTGAATTTTATGTTAATTGTATTTTCTAATATTAATCTGAACATGCAAAGTAACTTAAGTTATCAAATAAATGTAAAATGTCATATTTGCCTCTGACATGTAATAAAGTAGAAGCAGCAAAAGCAAAACATGCATCTGAATAGAGAACATGATTAAATGATGAATGTCAGTAACAGCCTCTTCTGTCGCGCACTCTTTGTCTTTCTGTTCATCATGTATGTTCTGTACATCTTCTTTTCCTCTCTAACACACCTGCAGACACCCCCATGTCCTGACACATGACAGATGTTATCATATCAGATGTGCATTAGCAGGAGAATAAACATGAATTTAAAATGTGCATTGTGATCATAAAGAAAAGCTCATCTCGCCAGACCTGCAAAACCGGACCTGTCAAAGAAAGCACAGTGTGAAACGTGAACCAAAGAGCAGGATGAAGACTTGCTAGGGGCTAGTTAGCCACCCGGGCTACCAGCTGCTATGGAGGAATTAGCACGACCGGCTCTTAAATTCACATGTTGGAGGCGGAACACTGACCGAGTTGATGTCCACCTGCCAGACGGAGACTTCAGCCGCTGTCCCGACCCGGAGAACTGAGGCCAAGAGCAGCAAACACAGCCGATACAGGTGAGCATCTGACATCTTGGTCCGTGCGTCTACTACAGGTCAGAGCGAGAATCCGCCTCTGATCCGCCTCCAGGTCCGGAGAGCTTCCTGTAACACACGCTGCCACCACCAGGGGGCGACAGGGCGCACGGAAGACGGTCACAACACCTAATGTCAAGATGTAAATACTAGTTACCCCTTTATTATTATTATTATTATTATTATTATTATTATTATTATTATTATTATTATATATAAGGCAAACTGGGAATTAAAATAATAATAGAATAGAATAATAACAATATTCTTCTTCTTCCTCTTCTTCTTCTTCTTATTATTATTATAATATGTTTTTCTTACTTCTGTTCTCAGAGTATGTGTAGCTTTGTAGTCTCACACTGGCAGTTTGAGAAAAAGTACACATTAAAATTAATATGTAAAAAGTAGTAGTAGTAGTAGTAATTTTGATTTGGAGTCACTGGGCCACATTAAGGTCATATGGAGGCTATTGAAAAACATTATTTTCTATTAAAATATTTTTGTAAAAAAACCCAAAAACAAATAAATTGGTATGGGTTAGGGCTTGTTAGTAAAGTATGCTACATGAGATGAATTTTGTATATTTTTTAGTCAAAAATTGTTACCAACATGGGTAAATTAGCATGTAGGTATTGAAAAAAAAGCATCTGTATTGTGTGATTAAAACTGTAATTTATTGATGGTTTCTAAGTTGACCCCCAGCAGTCATCGCAGTCTTAGGATGAAGTTGGGGGAGTTGGGAAAGTAATAAGGGGGAAAACAGCAAAATGAGAAATAAAATTAATCAGACTAGTCAGAAAGATGGAGAGATCAGAGACAATGAGAATGAACGACAGCAACAACAAAACAGGAAGAAATTCTAAAAGCAATATTTTAATTCTACTGCTCAGTTGGCAAACTCTTCTGGAAGTCGTGAGTTAGACAGACATAGCTGGGGAAGTGTTGTTCAAACTGGAGTGCAGGGATGTTGTGTGGGTTTTCTGTGGGTGCCAGCACATGTTGAGGTAGTGAGGGGTTATTAGGTCAATTTAAGGCAGAGATAGTGTGGATGAACTGATGCCATTTGGCAGGATGGAGTGCAGCAGCATCGTCAGTGAGGGACTGAATCATCAATGGCAGCGAGAGTGGGATGCAGACAGCAGAGGGAGAGAGCTATACAGCATCCAGCCATCAGTTAAACCTGGAAATGAAATGATTGTCGCTCATTCCATTTCCATGGGTGGATGGGATGTTGTGGACTAGCATGTGGGTTGGTGCTCGTGGGGAAGCACAGAGACGAGTCCTGGAGTCTGTACAACATGTCCTGATGCTTTGCCCACTCACTGAATGAAATTAAAAAGATTCCTGAACATTGGAGACACAACTAGAGAAGATCTAGATGCTGTACTGAGGGAAAAATTTGCAGCAACTCGGGTAATTGGATTGTAGAATAAACACTGAGGTGAATGGGTTCATTTTGGGTTTTTCACTGTAATATTTTGATGGACCAGTAGGTGGCGGTAATGCAACTCCAATGGATTCCAGCCGCTATAAAACGCAATAGAAGAAGCAGCAGCAGCAGCAGCAGCAGCAGAAGAAGAAGAAGAAGAAGAAGAAGAAGAAGAAGAAGAAGAAGAAGAAGAAGAAGAAGAAGAAGAAGAAGAAGAAGAAGAAGAAGAAGAAGAAGAAGAAGAAGAAGAAGAAGAAGAAGAAGAAGAAGAAGAAGAAGAAGAAGAAGAAGAAGAAGAAGAAGAAGAAGAAGAAGAAGAAGAAGAAGAAGTCCGTCCGACTGAAAACTCCGGGTGAAACAGAGGCAACACTGCTGGTTCCGGAGTCAATGCCTGTGGAACTGAAACTTGCTGCGGTGCTGAACCATGTCTCTGTCAAGTTAGTTTAGTTTTCTTTATATTTTTCTGCTTATTAGCAAGTCAGCGTTATCTAAAATCTACCACACAACAATTGAAATGATGTGAAGTTCGCTAATAGTAGTAGATAACATAGCAAGACAGAGCTACTGTGGAAGTTTAGTTTGTAAATTCACAGAGAAAATCTGGTCGGTGGTCTAGAAATAGCGGAAGTGAGGCAACCTACTGCAAAACCAAACTCACCTGCATTTATTGGTATTTATTAATTTGTCTGTGGATTTGAGTTTCTCTCCTCAGCTACTCTGGCATTATTATTTGAGGGGTTTTATGCTAAAAAAATCTATATGGTTTGTGTGAAAGTGAATATGTAAAAGTCTTTGTTAAGTCCTAGGAGAAAGGTTTATTCCCATCCTCTGCCTGGTATATGATGCTTGTGTCTCATTTCTCTCTCCTCTCTCCCCTCAGTGTTGTCCCAGACGTCCAGGGGAATGAAAAGTGACAATGTTGCTTTTTACAGGTGTGTTGGACATTTAGTATAATGTTATAATACACACAATACAAATAATTCCAATCACCAACAATTAGAACATAATCTTTGTGTGTTCAGTAGGATTTGAGATACAGATCTTGCTGGACAGGATCACTATGAAATTGTTTTTGTTTATTGTCACTATTGAGGCGTCAGATCCAGGGGCCAAACTTGCAGCACCGAGCCCTGTTGGACACCATGGTGCTCACAGAGAAGGGGGCACGATTTGAACTTTTGGAGCCTGAAACACAGGTCTGAACATCAGTATTGCTGTAAATCAAAACCAATAATTATCTTTATTTTTGTTATCATCTTATTTCTTTATTCACATTTGTTGTGTGAATCTTTCTATGCGCCTGAGAACATTGAGAACGAACTTAAAATCTCCAATACATGACAATAACTAATAACTAACTGTGTAGCAGTTGTGTGATATAATTATCTTGGATAACTGTGCAAATAAAATCTGGCCCCAGTATCCCAATAATAGAAACGGTGAAGAGTAGGTCAAATGACCAATTTTATAATAAATCACATTGTTAAAACATCTGAGCTTTCTAAATCAAAAAACTCTTACTTTGCTCTTTTCACAGACATCTCTGCTTCTTTCTGTGTCACCTTGCAAAAATGACACTGTAAGGATATTAATAGATGAACTCAAGCCCATTAAAGCACGCTACCGAGTTCCAGATGTGACTGTGGGGGAACCACAGTGTGAACAGTAAGAGCTGCATCAGCATCATCCCTCCATTATGATATCTAGTTACACAAGCCATGTAAAGATCCACTCCTCTGATCCACTAAAAGCTTTTGTCTGTGTTGTGCAGCTGTGATTCTTCTGAAATCAATTTAGTCTGGTTAGCAGCTCCTCTGGGAGTGGTAGTTCTTCCCCATCTGTTATTATTGTTGTAAATTTCCCCATTGTGGGACTCGTAAAGGAAAATCTTATCTGAGATCAGAAGACAACATCTTAAAATAGCTTTTGTGAAATAGTGAAATTGTTAACTATGTGTGAATGTGTGTGTGAGTGTAGTACTTGGACAGTGGTTGACCTTTTCTCTCATCATCTGTCAGGTTGAGAGTGGAGAAACAGTCTGAGGACTCTGTCACCCTTACTTGGTCTTCAGGACGTCACCAGGTTTGTGTGTGGCATTTCCCTTTCCGACTGGAGATCCTGTGTGAAGAGGAAGTGATGGTTACATTCAACTCTAAAGGCAAACTGTGGTTCGAGGCACTGCATAGTCCACCCAGGTGAGGATTTCAGAGAAGGATTGTGTACTGGAAACAAACCAACACATGAGGAGGTAAATTAAATTTCATTTTCTTTGTGTTTTTTGCCTTTGTTGTTTTTCCTCAGGGCCACATCTCATGGTAGCACGGTAAGAAAATACCAACACTGTTCAAACTGCAGTGGAATATTGCTCCACTTTAAGTCCAGTCTGGTCTATAAATGCAGTTCTGTTTCCCTTTGTTCCTCTGACAGCTGAAAGAGGACCGCACACGTTTATTATGGAGAGAGACGTTCGGGCAGTTTGTGGATGTCAAAACTGATGGTTTGTTTCTGCTATACTTCAGCCATGATTCCAAAGGAGTTGAGAGACAACACAAGAGAACACTAATTGTTGAAGTTTTGAAAATGAAATTCTTTACTATTCTTGCTTGATATACAACTTCAGTTGCCTAGCAGTCCGTGGTCTCTGTTGATATATTTTACAATTCATAATGTGCAACACACATTTTTAGTGGGAGACAGTTCTGGACTGCAGGCAGGCCCGTCTATTACCCACACTCTTTACTATGAAGCCATGCTGTTGTAACTCACGCAGACTGTGGCTTGGCATTGTCTTGCTCAAATAAGTAGGAACATCCCTGAAAAAGACATTGTCTGGATGGCAGCATATGTTGCTCCGAAACCTGTATGCACCTTTCAGCATTAATGGTGCCTTCACAATGTACAAGTTACCCATTCCATGGGCCCTAACCCATGATATCACCTTTTGCTAAATGAACCCGTTTACCTGTGGAATGGTCCAAACAGGTATTTATATTTTTACACAGTGTCCCAACTTTTTTGAAATCAGGGTTGTACAATCATTCAGTATCCTTGGTACATTGTTGCTCATTCAGAAAAACAATCACACAGAACACGAATACATAGAGAAATACATAAATAATAATTCTTGTCTATTTCCAGGTCCCAGTAGCATTGGGTCAGACCTCTGTTTGCATGGGTTCAGTCATGTGTACGGTCTACCAGAGCACGCTGACAGGTTTCACCTCAGAGACACCAGGTACACACATCGATTTTAACAAAATGCAGGTAGCACAGAACAAGTTTATCCAGTAAACACACATTGATTTGTATTTATTTGCATTTCCCCAGCTACAGCAGATTTTCATAATCAGTTGGTAAGCATGTAATTCATTTCATTTCACAGAGGTGGTGAACCTTACCGCCTGTATAACTTGGATGTGTATGCCTATGAGGTGTATAGCCGCCTCGGACTGTATGGGTCTGTGCCGCTGTTGGTGGCCCACAAGCCCGACAGGACTTTGGGTGTATTTTGGCTAAATGCATCTGAAACTTTTGTGAACATTCATTACAACCCATCTGAGCAACAGGTAAATCTTGTTCCAGTGTGCTTCTCATACAGTTTCTGCCTAGATATCTGTCACAGCTTAGTTTAGTCTAAGTTTAAAACCAGAAAAGAGAAACCATTTCCGAGGTAAAGAATTTCAGAAGACATGCAAAAATATACATTCATACATAATAACTCCCTCACCCAGGACGACCAGACACCCCCAGTGAAGAGGAGGCGGATGCAGCCTCAGACTGACGTCCACTGGCTGTCAGAAAGTGGTGTGATTGACTGCACGGTTCTGCTCGGGCCCAGTCCACAGCAGCTCTTCTCCCAATATGCTCAGCTGACAGGTGTGGATGCCCCATTTTATTATGTTTATCACCCCATTAAAACAAGATCTTGAAAAGGATTATCATGGAAGTCTTTACCTTACAATGTCAGACTTATTTGTAATTTCCATCTACAGTTAAAGTAGTTATTCATTTAACAAATGACACGTGCATTTTCTATGTTTATCATGTCATCTTACCATCCATATACATCCATCAGTATCAAAACTATCACACTATCATAACTCTCATCCCTCCCTCTGTCAGGATATCAAGCCCTCCCACCTCTGTTTGCACTCGGGTACCACCAGTGCCGCTGGAACTACGACGATGAAGCTGATGTGAAGGCTGTAGATGCTGGATTTGATCACCACAATATTCCATACGACGTTATCTGGCTGGATATTGAGCACACGGATGGAAAGCGTTATTTTACCTGGGACTCTGCTCTTTTTCCTGAACCAGCCGACCTGCAGCGCCACCTAGAGAAGAAAAAGAGAAAGGTTGGTTTCAGGATGTTTACTGCTTTTTTGGTCGTGCACAGTTATTTATTGCACATTGTTCTTATCTTTCAGTTGGTTGTTATAAGTGATCCCCACCTCAAGGTTGACCCTGAATGGTCCCTGTACCGTGAGGCCAGAGATGGAGGGCATTTTGTCAAGCGTAGAGATGGGCAGATCTTTAAGGGTTCATGCTGGCCAGGTAATGTTTTTCTTACTATATATGAACAGAGTTTCATTCTAAAATGACATGACGAAATCTTTCCAAATGTGACAAGACATGAAAATTAACCTAATTCCTGAATATTATAGTAGTGTAGAATACATTTCTCTGGATGTTATCATTTGGAAACAGATGACAGATACCTGTTTTTTGTTCTGTCTCGTTGAAGTTTTTATTGAAGTTCCTCTCCTGGCATAGATTAAACACCTAAAAACTCTCTCTGTTCATCAAAATTTAATATTTGGAAGTTTTTTTCCTTAAAAACAAATCCCTTCATTCCTTAAAATGGGTTAGATATAACTCTACACTTTGCCTTCATTTATGCCTGTACGCGTGGATCTATGAATATGAAAAATAGCCGCCACCTCTGTATCCACCCTGCGCTCTGCCGCTCACCTGCAGCTCGAGCATACCTGCTCACCTTTGACTCTGCTCATCAGACACATCTCTGCTTGTTTTCTGTTTTGCTAGCTACTGCAAGCTACACAATGACGTGGTAATGTAGGAGTAATTCAGCCATACATGCCATACATGTTCCAACTGGAAACTCATTCCAAAGGAGAAGAATGGCAAATTGTACAGGGTCGCCAACAAGTCGATGTATCTGAATGGTAATGTATTTTATGTATTGCGCTCTACAGTGTTAGAAACGTAACGTAACGAATGACATGAGCCTAAAACAACAAACAGCTAATAGTATGTGTGATATGGAAAGCCCCACCTTGCAAAGTTCACAGGATTGATTCCTCAGGTATGTGACATGTGAAACTCTGGCACACTGAAGTTCCAAAGCAGAAATGCTCAGCCATGGCCTTGCTTCTTTTGCTCAAAAACATCCCATGAAAATGTTAACATGGTTAAAAACTGATTCGTCATTGGTCTTGTTCTTCTCTTATAGGTGAGTCCTCTTACATTGACTTCAGCAATCCAGACACTCGAGCATGGTACTCCAGATGTTTCGGCCTGGATAAGTACAAGGTCAGTGAAAAAATAATTCACAAATCAATAGTGCTATATGTATACAAGCCAATTTATCCACAAGAATCAATACAGTTTAATCTAGTTAAAAACAGAAGGACTATACTGTTTCCTGATTAAGGTCAAAACATTCATCATGTTCTCACTCACTGAGTAGTTTTACAGCCATGAACTCACTGAGAGTAGTCTTGCTGTTGTTCATACAGGGTTCAACCCCATCGTTATTTGTGTGGAATGATATGAATGAACCGTCCGTGTTCGATGGGCCAGAACAGACAATGCCAAAGGACGCAGTGCATTATGAAGGCTGGGATCACCGGGAATTACACAACCTGTACGGCTTCTACCAGGTGAGGGGGTTCAATTAAGTTTGTTCTTAAGCTGCTCTATCACATTAGAGGTGAACAACTCTACTAAATGACAGTTATTAGTACAGTGTACGAGGTGAATTACTTTATGGTTTCGTTTGTTTTCTCACAGCACATGGCCACAGTGGAGGGCCTGATAACCCGCTCAGGAGGCTCAGAGAGACCCTTTGTCCTTTCACGCTCCTTCTTTGCTGGGTCACAGAGACTTGGTACATTTTTGCGATGAATAATAAACTCAATCCCCTGTGATGCATTCATGGTTGTATCCTTAACTGTACTATTTGTTGTGATTGAATTTGTCGGGGATGCAGGAGCCATATGGACAGGGGACAATGTTGCCAGTTGGGAATATCTGCAGATTTCGATTCCAATGGTTTTGTCTCTGAGTGTAGCAGGAATAGCGTTTTGTGGAGGTGAGAGCAGCACTGCACATGGTGGACTGATTTCTTTAAATATAAATATAAAATCCTCTCATTTCCCTCTTTGTTTCAGCTGATGTCGGTGGGTTTGTTCAGGATCCGGAGCCGGAGTTGCTGGTGCGCTGGTACCAGGCCGCTGCCCTGCAGCCATTTTTCCGAGGTCACTCTGCAAAGGAGACAAAGCGTCGGGAGCCCTGGCTGTTTGGAGACGAAGTCACTGCTGCCATACGCACTGTGATCCAACAGAGGTACTTTAAGTGAGGCGTTAGCTGAATGAGTTTCAGGGGAAGAAGCAGGGAATGTGGAGCCGTTGTACAAATTACACATTAGTTTATTAAATCTCCAAATGAGTTAGTGTTCGGTGGTTGTCAACTTTAATAGCTTGTCTTTGCTTTGTCTTGTACTGTTTGCGTGGAAAGAAACTGAAAATGAGCAGTTTTAGCTGTCTTGATTCACCAGCCAAGACAGGTGAAACTGATCAATATCATTAAAGAAACAAGAAAAAATCCCTAGCAAGGACTGACAAACACCTTTACCTCATTAAATGTCGTGGTCAACATGCAACAAATCTGTGATGTGCTGCTTGATTTTCTAATGCATTTGTTAAAACAAAATTATGTTTTAAAGATCCCTGTAGAGCCACCAGGTTTGTCACAGTCTTGTCTCTTCTGTCCTCAGGTACTGTTTGCTGCCCTACTGGTACACTCTGTTCCACCAGGCTCACACCTCAGGTCTCCCTCCACTCAGGTGAGTGCTGCTTCCCTCTACTGCTCAGTGGAAGTACTGCACCATCGGCTTCTGTCATCCTATCCTCTGTAGCTTCACCTTTGAGTTATTTCAGGGAATAGAGGTCAATGTCTCTCATGTTTTGATGATGTAATGATGGCAAACATGAATTTAACTAAAGCTGTACAAAATGTTGCATTTATAAATGTTATGTATTCACAGAATGTCATTTTTTAAAACTGTACAGACCTTTGTGGGTGGAGTTCCAGAGAGAACAGAGCACCTTTGCTGTGGACAACCAGTATATGATTGGTGATAAATAACTTCTATTTTTACATTTTGACTAAGTGTAACTGGGGATTATTTTGTTTTTCTGAGTTTAACTGTCTTTTATTTCACTTAGGTGGAGCACTGCTGGCCTGTCCTGTAACTAAACCGGGGGTTCAAGAAGTCACAGTGTTACTTCCTGGATCTGATGAGGTAAATCAAACACCAGGTGACATGAATACATGTTCTAACGTCTTCATGATACATGACAGTTTGGATGTTATATTCAGGCTTGTTTCTGTTTTAGGTGTGGTATGATGTCCACTCTGCAAAGGTGTATAAAGGAGGCCGGACTCTGAGTTTTCCTGTCACCCTGGACACAGTTAGTGTTTGTCTTGACTTGGTGGGACTGTAATGTACGCTGTCAGTAGTATTCAGACTATTACCTTTTAAAAACAGACTGTAATTATAATTTATTCTAGAATAACAATCAAATTAATTATTGGAAAGTCATCTGGTTTGATAAACGATAATAATAACAATAATGTTTCCTCTGTACAGGTTCCTGTGTTCCAGCGTGGCGGCTCAGTGGTCTGCAGGTCAACAGGAAGTGGCTCCTGTACAGCTGAACTCCAGCAGCTCCCCCTCTCCATCACTGTGGCACTTAACTCTCAGGTGAGCATCAAGGACGTGAGAACCTGGCTTCTGTTGGTACTGGTGGTTTCATAAAGCAAATGAAACCAAGTTTAGTTCTGACTTTGATCTTAACTTGAGAAACAACAAACTCATAGTTAATGGTAAGTCAGGGTGTTAAAGACTCAGTCGTTCACAAGCAAGGATGAGTCGAATTTCACCACTTTGTGAAACACTTGATTGTATAAAGGAAGACAACTTTTTTGGAATCGGGATTGTAGTTTAGACTTGTGACGATAAAACTCCTGACTGCAGTTCCTTCTCTCTGCAGGGTGTTGCTGATGGTGAGTTGTACCTGGACGATGGCCACTCCTTCAGCTACCGTGACAGAAAAGCCTTCTGCCTGTGCAGGTTCAACATGCTGTCAGGCCGTCTGCTCTGCCGGTGGGCCATAACTCACACCTCCACACGTGAAGAGAGCTAAAAATAACACTTTTCTATTTTTGTTTTGTACAAGTAACTGACTGGAAAGCTGAGGACTGAAATGAACAGTTTGAGTTTTGGATACACTCCACACATGATGATTTGATATCTGTTGTTCTTGTATCTTGCAGTCCTGCCAGTGAAGAAGGAACCCTTGACTGTGACACTGTGATGCAGTCAGTCATCATCCTGGGGGTGAAGAACAAACCGTCCACAGTGGTTGTTCATGTGACAGGTGAGGAGCTCTGCCATTAAAGTTACATATATTCACAGTTGGACTGTAACAGCTGACATTCACAAGTATGGTAACATCTCATATGCATCAACATGGGCCCCAGTACAAGCAAAGCCACATGGCATTTTGATGTTAATCTCCCAAAATCAAAGATCAAAATGTCTTTCTTAATTCATTTTGTACTGTTCAACAATTATTCAAGAAGAAGAGACAAGGATATGTTTTTTTTTCTGTACGAAAATTGAGCAATTACAGGTAAAGTGATTAAAAGCAAATTAAGGATTTGTTTTTTGCTGTTGTCAGTAACAACATCAAGAAAAGAGTTCAAGCCATAGAATGACTTCTTTTCTTTCTATCAGGTGCTGAAGACTCTGCTGCTGCATTTCAATACACGGAGACCTGCTGCATGCTGACAGTGAGCAACCTGAACCTCAGAGTGTCGATGGACTGGGACGTACAGATACTGTAGGTTAACTGTGTCAGTCATTGATTTTCCCTCCTCAGGATTTCTTATTCATGTGAGGAGAATGTCAAGGTACAGCAAAGTACAGAACTTGATTGAATACTCTTTAAAGTATGTCATTGTTATATATTGTTTTATGCTGTTGACTCCAAAGTGGAGCTCACGTCACAAACTGGCACATGTGTAGCCAACAAATACGTCTCAGACATGATTGCAAAAAAAGAGTCCGCATACCCCTCCATAATTATTTTATTTGTATTGAACTTTAGATTTACTTTTACTGTTTGCAAGTCCCTCCTCTGACTTCTGCTTTATCAAGTACTGTACTTCTTTTAAAAGAAAGAATCTGGGTCTGTAGTCACAGACACCAAGAGAACAAAAGAGACATATTTTAATCTGTAAATGATGAGATTGTTATTTCTTCTTGAATTATCGAGTTTACTAAATAAAGGGCAAACTGATGTGCAGCTTCCAATGTCTTTGTAACAGACCCTCTTTTATTCTTAACATGTTGTATATGTAATAGTTTAACAGTCACAGGGGACTCTTTAGTACTTTTAATACTTTAAATACATCTTCCTGATTATACTTACATACTTTTACTTAGGTAACATTTTCAATGCAGAACTTTTACTTGTAACAGAATATTTTTCCATTGTGGTAAAGGTAAAGGCTTTTAAAACTTCCTCCACCACTGGTAACAAAGTGAATCTTTTGTACAACAACACTGTGTCACCTGACCTCCTCCTAACCCAGATGTTTGCTTACATAAGAGTGGCACCAAATAGTCAAATAAGTAATGCTGAAATAAGCTGAATTCCTTTGTTAGACATCACAAGGAAAAGGCAGCGAGTGTAAGATTCAGAGCCAAAACATAGTAACATATCCTTGTAATGATACTTTATTTTGCTGAAGTCATTATTTTTGAAAGGGAAATACTATGAGAGTTCTTCTAAAAGAGAGAATTTGATCTTTAGTTTTATTGCTGTTTGTTGTGAGTAACACAGATTATACATTTATAATACAAAAAAAGCAAAAGAAATCAAAATGTGTTTTAAGACTTTCTTAACACAGATTTGGATTTTCTGGGTCTGGGCAGGAGACTTTTCAAGAGTTGAGGAGCAGCAACAGTAATAGAGTTTGTTATGAGACTGATATCAAACCTCAGTTCAAATGTTCTCCACTTTTAATGTTTTTTTTAATTATCTATTTTCTGAGTATTTCCCACCGTAATGTGCATCACACCTGAAAGGAAAACCACCTCTGATCCATCATGTCAGACTGGATGTTTTGATTCTTTTACACATGGTGATCCACTGTGTACACATACTGTACACATTGGCAGTCCATTGGTGATCATCTATGCTGTGATTGAATTTGTACTTTTCCAACCGGAGCTAAAAATGAATGATACTCCTCTTGATAGCATTAGCCTGCTCTAGTTATGCTGAGACTGCTCAATGCTGAGCTCCATTGAGAATAGGTTTAAAGGGGTTGAATGCCTTCTGCTGAGGCAGGGCATCTACCGACCACTCTTTACATGCCCTCTGGTGTGGCCCGCTGGCCTTTGTGTCACCCAACAATAATGGCACCGGTGCACCACAGCCAGGGAGAGATCATTGTTCAGTTCAGCCAATGGGAGAGCAACAAATAGACGTTTATGTGATGTGTGATGTTTCTGTGCATATGTGTGTGTGTGTGTGTGTATGTGCATGGAAATGCAAAGGTGAATGCATGTGGACTGAATGTGTCTTTCACACCAAGCGTTTGCATCTACTCTGTGACGAAGGGGAGGGGGACGTCACACAAAGAAAGAGCCAATCAGACATTAGCTGTTTGGATTTATGCCAGGGTTTTTAGGCTTGTAAGACTTTAGTACAAGTGGCAAAAGCCAGTTTTTAAAAAAAAAAAAAGTCAGCTGAGACGAGATGCCCTATACACCGTCTGGCTTTTTCTGTGACCGGTTGATCCGGGAACGAGAGAGGAGAGACGGGGAAGGGTCTCTGAACAAGCCCCTCCGCTTCAACGGCCAGGACTACAGCGTCCTGAGACAGGAGTGCCTTCAGAGGAAGAGCCTGTTTGAGGATGAGTCTTTCCCAGCTACTGTGGAGTCTTTGGGCTTCAAGGAGCTCGGACACAAGTCCAACAAGGTCAAGAACATCGTCTGGAAGAGGCCCAAGGTAGGAGGGGGATTTAGACCGGGTTGGCACATGGAGAGGCTCAGTGATGGCAAAGTTAAATGATGAGGGGATGGATCACACATGTGGGAGGTGGGACTTTATTTTTGATACGCAGCCACATCAAACCTGCACGGAAAACTAACTGCTGCTGTGGGATTTTACCTGGAGATGCAGATGGGATCAGAGTGCTCCCCACCAGTCCGGCACGGATGGATTGGAATTAAGTCAGTGTTGGTGCACAAGTGTCATGATGCCTATGTTTCCTATTTTTTTTTCGACTTAATGCCTCTGATATATTGGATTCTTTATTACTTATCTATTTAGAGACAACTGTGATTTAGCCCCAGTCTGTATTTGCCAAAATCACACATTCATCTCGTAGAGCTTTACAATCAAACACACTCAATCCTCCGAACAAAATCAGATGCAGCTGATAGAAGATTGACTGTTGCTCCTTTTTGTGCTAAAGTTATCTCTTTTTGTTCATTGTTGTCTACAGGAAATCTGTGAGAACCCTCAGTTCATTGTTGGAGGAGCCAGTAGGACAGACATCTGCCAGGGAGATCTTGGTAAATTAGACCTTTTTTAATGCTTCAGAGGTGAAAACATCACAGTCAGCTCACATTTTGTGGTGTCAGAGCCTTTTTGAGAATCATAAGTGGGATTTCGTTTAGATTTTCTTGCACCAAACAACAATGAGAAGGAAAGTTTCAACGATGATTGACTAAAACCAGGTCGAGCTTAATGTTAATGTGTTAAAAAGCAAGAACACTTGTCATTGTTTGGTGGTGTATTAATTGTCTCTAGGCAATGTTGAAACTGACTGAAGCAAAAATACACAAGGCAGGATGGTTACAACAAACACAGTATGACAGGACTATACATAGTGTATGGAAGCGCTCTCAGCGGGTTCAACATTCAGTCTCTATTCAGGCAGCTTAGGGAGGTAACAGGGGAGCAAACATCCCATCGATCCCCCACGTACGGCCTCTCTGCCTGCAGCGGCCTCCCCATATTGTGCTTATTCTTTTGGAAGGGAATCCAACCAGCAGCACTTCTCATTGTTGTTCAGTTCAGACTGCAAATAAAGGGGACCAAAGGGACAAAGGTCCTGGCAGACACTGTCAACCGTTCCCTGTTGAAAAACTTACATTGTTTGCAGCGCGGCAGCTAACACCCTGTCACACACACCTGGACAATCAGAAAACACTAACGTCAGCACTCGGCCGAGGTCTTTTCCTCAGAACAGAATATGTCCTGTAGAGAAGTTCCTGTCAGTCTTTGTTTCTGTTGAGAGTGAAATCACAGTCGCTGAGGTGCCTGTTCTTTACCGTGTTGAATGAAGGAAATACACACAGAAGGTCAATCAGACTGTGGTTAAAAAGTTCCCCGATCCACTGAACACATTCACCTCTCACTTTGAACTTAGTCCACGAAAAATCATTCATAAGCCCAAGAGTTACATATGATTAAAACTGTAGTGAATGAATGAATGAAATGAGTGAGATGATTTTGTGCGTTCAGGTGACTGCTGGCTGCTGGCTGCCATCGCCTGTCTCACCTTGAATGAGAAGCTTCTGTATCGTGTTGTTCCTCAGGAGCAAAGCTTCTCAGAGGGCTATGGAGGCATCTTCCACTTCCAGGTCAGAGACATCTCATTTCTCTACATGGTCTCCATCAGTCCTTCCTTTAGCTTTTAAGCCTCCTTGAAATCACGTTGAAAACAGACAACATTCATTCATAACATTAACTTAAAATGTTATTGTCAAACAGAAATTAAGTGGATCAAAGTAATTAAATCTTTGATTCAAGTTGAATGAAATGTCAGTGGCTTCTCATCCTTTTAACACTTGATCCTCAGTATTGTCTCCTTCTGTCCTTCAGTTCTGGCGTTATGGTGACTGGGTCGATGTCGTCATTGATGACCGCATCCCGACCTTCAACAACCAGCTGGTCTTCACTAAGTCCGCTGAGAGGAACGAGTTCTGGAGCGCCCTGCTGGAGAAGGCCTATGCCAAGTGAGGACTGAACGCTTTTATCTTGTAGTGGAGGATTGAAGAGCTTTTGTAGTGCAGTGCAGTATTTTCCCCTTCGGCTGAAAACACAGCTCAGCTACAGTCAGGAACTATACACAGCATTTATTCCTTTTATTGGATTGTTTTATTATGATGTAAACATGCTGTAGCTACAATTTTCTATAGCTACATATAGTATAGAAGCAGTTTGTCCAGGCAATGTGTTTTTGTCCCAGCTGCATGTGTGGGCAGCAGTTTTGTGTCATCAGTCTCATATAATACGTCCTTTTTGGCATAGACACACACTACTACTCAGATTAGGAAGAAGAATAACAAGAAGTTATTATAACCAGGAAAGTGTCTCACTTTGATTAAAGGCCAAAGCCAAGATAATAACAGCACATGTAACAACACAACATAGAAGTAAAGTAACACAGACTCACAATAAAGTTGACACCTGGATATGTCTATAAATGAACGAATTAAAAATCTAATTGTGACATGTGTGCTGTTCTCTGTCCAGGCTGCACGGCTCCTACGAGGCCCTGAAGGGTGGAAACACCACCGAGGCCATGGAGGATTTCACCGGTGGAGTCACTGAGTTCTACGAGATGAAGGAAGCTCCCAAAGAGCTTTATAAGATCATGAAGAAAGCTCTGGAGAGAGGCTCCCTCATGGGCTGCTCCATTGATGTGAGTCACACATTTTTTATAAAACTGTGATCCAGAGAATGAGGATGAAGATTCCCAGTTAAATAACTGGGACTAACTGAGAGCACGCTTCAAATCTTCTAAATGGGTCCAACATGTTTTCTGTGTATCTGCAGTCGCTGGTTCCCGCTCGCTTTGAGACTCGTACTGTGACTGGACTTGTGAAGGGTCATGCCTACTCTGTGACGGCAGTGGAGGAGGTAAAGCTGCTCACTGACAACAAAACAATATTGTGTGTAATGTTTGTTCCTGCAGAGCTGCACAGCAAACATGAGCACACGGCAGCAATGTCAGTGCTAATGCTGCATTTCATTGTCCTAAACAGCAAATGAAGTTAACAAAGGTTGAATGTGAGAATCTCCACTGTTTTCATCTTTGTGTTTTCCTACAGTGTAGGCCGTCTCAGCACAAGGACGCCAAAGTTCGTCTGGTGCGTCTCAGGAACCCGTGGGGTCAGGTGGAGTGGAACGGCCCCTGGAGTGACAAGTAAGAAGTTTTTAATCATCTTTACTCAGAATGAAATCTTCATTTTCAGCCCTACTTTTCTGTTATAGAGGAGCCAGAGTTTGATGAAGATACATTTTCAATGTCAATATTTCATTAAGCTCAATTCTCTGGTTAAATCTTTAGACAATTTCACGGTGTTTCACCTTCTCTCCCACAGCTCTAAGGAGTGGGCCACGCTCTCCAAGGCTGAAAAAGAGAAGCTGCAGCATCAGAGTGCTGAGGATGGAGAGTTCTGGTAAGTGGCATATTATTACAGTTTTACTGTTGTAAAAAGTGGACTTAAGTTACAGGATCTCATGTTTATCTGGCAAATTGCAGAAACAATTAATACCTGCAATGAAAAAGTCGATTATTTTAACCCAGCTTTGAGTTTTGCTAAGCTGCTATCAATATCAATTATTGTGAACTGTCATGACATGTAGAGATATTAGCCAGATGTCGTGATCTCTTCTGTAACATGCAGGATGTCATTTGAGGACTTCAAGAAGAACTACACTAAGATTGAGATCTGTAACCTCACGCCCGACGCCCTGGAGGACGATAAGATTCACAAGTGGACGGTTTCTGTGAACGAAGGCCGCTGGGTGAGAGGCTGCTCCGCCGGGGGCTGCAGGAACTACCCAGGTACCTCAGTCCACAGAAGAGCTGAATCACTCAGAGCTCAAGTTTTCATATACAAGGACTTTGCCTTGGTATTTTGGTGCATAACCCTCCATATAGTAAAACAAAGAAAAAAACAAGTACTAGTATATTTGTTCTAAATTTGTTAATCATCTTATCCTGAGGAACACAAAAATGAACACTAATTTCAAAAAGCAGAAATGTGAAAATAAAAATGCCAAATATTACACCTGTGAAAATACTTCCTAAATGTCCTGCAGACACTTTCTGGACCAACCCTCAGTACCGCCTCCGTCTGCTGGAGGAGGATGATGATCCCGAGGACAACGAGGTGGGCTGCACCTTCGTGGTGGCTCTGATGCAGAAGAACAGGAGGAAAGAGCGTAAGATGGGAGCCAACCTCTTCACCATCGGATTCGCCATTTATGAGGTGCCTGTTCTTATTCATTAAGAGACTCTATAGACATCAAGACAGGTTAATTATCATCATGTTGATTAACTGAGAACATTTTAAAGTGCTGTTTCAATCGTTGTTTCATGATTCTGCAGCACCAAATTAGGATGAATTAAGTCACATGATTTTTAAATTGGTATTTGTTCTAGTTCTGATTTGTTCTCATAATCAAATTTTCGAAAAGCTTCCTCTCTTTTTATAGCCTTAATAACTTTGACCCCATAAGAAAAATGTGCTTTTAATTTGCATCCTTAAATGACACAAACACTCATGTTGCCTCCGTCTCTCTACAGGTGCCAAAGGAGGTAAGGACAGTGTAAATGAAACTCTCACAGTGGAGCAGCAGTTTGCAAGTTAATCATACTGTTTGTTTTCATATCCATGTTTTCACTTTTTATTATCATCACCAGTTTTTTTAATGCATATGAGTGTAAGAACTGTTTCCATTCAACAATCCCTACCCTCGCTGCTGTGCCTCCCCCCTCCAGATGCATGGGAACAAGCAGCACATGCAGAAGGACTTCTTCCTGTTCAGCTCCTCCAAAGCTCGCTGCAAGTCCTACATCAACCTGCGCGAGGTGACCCAGCGTTTCCGCCTGAGCCCCGGGGAGTACGTCATCGTCCCCTCCACGTACGAGCCGCACCAGGAGGGAGAGTTCATCCTGCGAGTCTTCTCTGAAAAGAGGAACACCTCAGAGTGAGTGGGTGAGGGGGATCAGGGTGGCCTGCAAGGGGCGAGCTGGGTAAGAGGAGGGTCTGGGTACGTAGTTTTCCCCTGTTGGAGTAATATAGTTACAGTTCTGTTTGTTAGTAGATGCTTATTTCATTCCACTGATGTTGATTCTATGTTTCTTAGTGGGGCTGGGTATTAAAATACAACATATCAGAACCAGTGGTTCTTGGTATTTGAGGTATTAGATGATATTGAGAGGTGTTGCTTAAATTTTAGCTTTACATCGAGATCAAGAGGTCATTTGGAGCTTTATTGCATTTTGCTTTGAGATTTGAACGTGATAATGATTGAAAAACAAGGTTGTGAATGTACATTTTGTTCATCATTAACATTATTGAACCCTAAAAAAAAGAATAAAACCACTGTAGAGACATTTCCCACAATACCCAGCCCTACTCGTTAACATTTAAAGAAGCAGCAGCAGGATTGATTTAGTTAGAAAAGTTTAATGGTGATCAGTGGAGGGTTTGTGTGTTTGTTAATAAGGGTGGGGTTTTGTCGGGGGGCTTGGTGGGTGGGACACAAACCACCAAGAACAAACAATTTTAACGGCGATTTGATTTGTAGAACTGGAAGAAATCGGCCCCAGTTCGAAGCTGTTATGGAATCTTTTTTAGGACAAGCGACTTCAGATTTGGGCATGCACCGGTAAACTTTCAGAATATTCAATACTGCATGCTCAAGCCTCAACAAACATCCACCCCCGCCTGCTACCCTGGAGGACCAGACAGCATGCAGAGGCCGCCTGCACTCTGATGGACCGGGACCCAGCTGTGAATCAGGCTGTGGGATGGATAAGCACAGCAAACAGCTCACTGTGGCTTTGGATTCAAATTTAACATGGGCAAATATTACAATATGAATAACTTTACTTTTAACTTACTTGAACACCAGAAGGGTGTGGGTTATCACAAATGCATTAATTGACAAACTTAAACTTTAATGTAAAATGTAAAATCAAGAGGACGATGCCAAGATGCCCCAAATTAGTAAAAGTCAAGAGAAAAAACTCTTGACTGTAAGAAACAACAGGTGGTACTGAACTAACACATTTTATTCACAGCTTCATTAAGAGTTTATGGAATGATTGTGTCCTTTTAGTCCAATGTGAGTATGGGACTATAAGAAATGGTGTAATGAATTAATTTGATGCCTGTTTAAGTCTCCAGATTTCAGACTTATTTAACTGTTTGATATCAGATGAGAATAACATGACTGGCTGTAGTGAACGGATGAGTGCACAGGCTTGTGGTCCAGATGAGATGTTGTTGTCACCATGGTGACTGCTGTTTGTTCGTCTTCACCCAGGGAGATAGAGAACAGGATCGAGGCCGATCATCCAGTGGTAAGTGTCGTTTTTTTCTTTTCTTTTCATCATGTTGCAGAATTAGAATATTATGGCGTTCTCCATGAGGCTGACTTCATTTCTTCTTTTACTTGAAGTGATTGAAAAAGAGCTGCATCACAAAACTCTCCTCTTCAACAGCTTTAGTTTTCAACTCATTCAAACAACGAGCATACAGTTCCCCATTTGCAAAAGAAAAAGCCACAGAAAAATGTGCATTAAAACATAATCAAGCTTTTCCTTCATGCATTATTAATCCTAATCATGCTAAACAATATACACAAACGTCCTAACACACAAAAGCAGTTATGGATTGTATGTGATGTCAAAAATAATTTGTTCATGGTTCAATAGTTTTTTACACATTTGATCTCCACATTGTTTCCTTTCACATCTTTTCCCTCTTGTCTCTTTATCTCTTTCTACTTTGTGGCTCCATGACGCCTCAGCCGGCGCCGGCCTCAGCGGGGGAAGAGAGCGAGGAGGACCAGCAGTTCAGGACTATTTTTCAGGAGATAGCCGGCGAGGTGAGTACAGGAAGACGAGGAGAATATGTGTATGGGAGAGTTAGGATTTAAGTCCAGTTTTAATGGTTGTCTTGTGTCTTCTTCTACTGATTCCTTCTTCCCCTCTGGTCTCTCTCTTGCAGGATATGGAAATCACAGCCAACGAACTGAAAAACGTTCTCAACAGAGTGATCACCAAACGTGAGTCTGGTCAGATCAGCTGAATTGAACTGAAAGTTTAATATAGCAGTTTATTATAAACCTTGGAGATGAGCATTGTAAACACAACTAACACAAGTCTGTCAGAATTATTCAATTCTTAACACATTTATACAAACTTTTCAGATCCAGGTCAGAAAGCTGCTAATCTTCTTACAGAAATCTCTCATTAAAACACACAGAACTAAATGCTGGCTGCAGTTGTTTGAAGTGGCAGAGGTTGAGGAGAACAGGTGACTGTTGATCTGGAGGCAGCAATCCCTTCAATCAAACCGATCACAGGGCACCACCTGTTTCTCATCAGCCTCCCACACACACACCTGAGCTGCATTACAAATCACATGCTTTTTCTTTTTACTGACATACTGTTGCACGCAGTACACACACAATTAGGACACACTGCTTTGCCTTGAACTTTGGCAAAATGTAATGTACTAAGCAAACACACAAGTCACAAAAATATGTAATACTGTCATCTGTCTGTTCTCTTGGTGGCTCAGTCGATGTGACTGACTTATAGGTTGGAAAGTGAGTTTCGAAAGAATCAGCTCCCTACAGATATATCTATCTTTATTTGTTGCCCTCTAATTGTGCCCCGTGTCTCCCTCCAGATAAGGACCTGAACACAGAGGGCTTCAGCCTGGAGAGCTGCAGGAGCATGATTGCTCTGATGGACGTATCCTTTGTATCGAGTGCATCGGGCTGGCTGTGTTGTCTGTAGGAGGCACAGCCTGCCGAGACCCATGGCGGGGTCTGTGATGGACGCTCACAGGGCCAAGGCCTCATTTCACCACACGAACACAGCGATGTGTCAATTCAAGAATCAAATATTTCCACTTGTCATGATCCAGTATGTTTTTGACCTCTGAACCTTTGAGGTGATGGAGAAAGCACTAAATTATTACACTCGATAGAGTATGTTAATGACACAAAACCAGCGTTATTTTGCTTCTCAAATGTGACAATGTAATCATGTTTTTAACTGAGATATCAGTTCAAGGCTCACAGAGCAATCCTGGAATATGAAGCCAGTTGTTTTCTGAGTGGACGCGATTTCGGTCTTAACTGCTTCTGTTTAGATGGACGGGACAGGCAGACTCAATCTTCAGGAGTTCAGACATCTGTGGAATAAGATCAAACAGTGGCAGGTGGGAATGACGGTTTCCCTCTCTCTCATATCATATAATAACAGGAACTCTTTTCGAAAAGAGTCCCCTCTTTCATTTATTCACAGTTAAACTTAAACTCTCAGCTGGGTGACAACATCCAATTCACACTTTCTCTCTTTCAGGGAATCTTTAAGCACTATAACGCCGACCAGTCTGGTAGCATCAACAGTTACGAGATGAGGAATGCTGTCAATGATGCAGGTAATAACTCCTACAGAAAAATGAGAAACTCTTTCAGTTCATCCACGTTGCATTAAAGATAGATGAAGGCTTATGTTGCCTGACAAACCTTTAAAGCTATTTTTGTTTGATGTTTTGAAATAATATATTTTCTGGGTTATGATGTGCACGTGCTGTTTGTAGACAGTAGGATTAAATCAGTCTGTGCTGCAGATGAACTTACAGCTTGAACTCACCCTCTAAATGTTCTTGTCACTGTACAGTCATGTGTCTTGTGTCCCGCTCAGGCTTCCGTCTCAACAACCAGCTGTACGACATCATCACCATGCGCTACGCCAACGAGAACATGAACATCGACTTCGACAGCTTCATCAGCTGTCTGGTTCGGCTCGAAGCCATGTTCAGTAAGTCAGTGCCTCACACACGCTCTCACTGTCACTGATATGATGTGAGACAGAATTCAGTTGGAGAAAGACTGTGTGAAATTACCAAAAATCAAGGTCACCTGTGTCTAGTCTAATTGTATGGATGGGAAATAATTTCTACTAACCCCTTGGTATTGTTTTGTAGAGACCAGATTGATAATCATGACAGTGTTGACCCCAAACAATCAGCCTGTATCTGTGGTGTCTTTAACAGACTCTTGGATGAAGTGGGTCACACTTGTGTTGAATCAGAGATGCAGTGTGATTTTTTTGTTTTTTTTGTTTTCATCTCCAGGAGCGTTCCAGGCCTTTGATCAGGATGGAGACGGTACAATCAGACTCAGTGTCCTGGAGGTAAGAGTCACTTGAATTCTTACTCTAATATTATTGGGTGATGTATCATAGGATAATTGTTTTCCTTTCTCACATGTAATTTCTTATCCCTCGTCTTCCTTCGCTCCGTCCACAGTGGCTCCAGTTGACCATGTACGCCTAGAAAGGCCCATCCTCTCCCAGGTGAGCTCCACTCCACGCGAGGACCAGACCTGCCAGCCTTTACCTCAATATTCAGTGTGGCCGATCGTCGTTAGCTCTCATCCACCTCACCTCCAGCCCTCCCTCCCTCAGTCCCAACAACTGTGCTCTTTCTCCTCCAACATGTTCTTCCATTACATCTTTTCAACTTCCTCTTCCTAGTTCCCTCTAGCATTGCTTTCTCTACTCTCGTCCTTCCATTATCATTCAAATATCAGTCTCTTCTTTCAGTCATTAAGCTTTTTTTTTTTTAAAGACACCCTTATGTAAAACACTTGTACGGTAACTTTCTCAGGCATCAAACACACACAACCTCTTTTTTTCTGTCACAATACCTCACAGAGCTCCTTTTACCACCCCCAATGTTATCATCTGTTAACAAGCTGAGCAGCAAGGGCATTTTTCCTGTACTCATTCCAGCGAACTGGGCTCTCTGGTGGACAGTGAATAAACTTGTGAATCACTCCTACACCTGTTATATTTCTGATAACACAACCAACACTTTCCACAGGATTTCCAGGCCTCCTGAACAAATATCACTCTGCCCCCCCACCCTGTTTTTAATCACTTATTTTTGTGAATAAAACAATTCTGCTGGAAGTTTTGTGGGCCTCAAGAATCAGTCACGTGGACAAACTCAGGCTTCTTTTGTTCATCTCAGCGCCCCCCGACATCGGTCCAGTCTGCCAGTCTTTCAGCTTCTTCATGTGGATGGATGAGATTCAAGAACAAGACTGTGGAGCTGACGAGTTTTGACTTAAACATCGACGTTCGAGGTTCAAATATATATTTGAAAGAATATGGCTAATGGGTTGGACTGCTGCTTTTTTGTGATTTTTTTCCTATTAAGGCTTTGGTCAATGAGTGTAATGCCTTTTTAACCATTTTAACCAAATAAATAAATGTGTAGTTATTGGTTTGACTGCGTTACCAGTAGATTTGATGTGAAATTGTGGTATTTTTGACCTTCACATTTTGGTTATTCTGACACATAAGGTTAATTTAAAATCAGCATATAAACCAAAAGCACCAAAAAGAAGACAGGGAAAATTGTTTCATAATGTTGCAACATTTTTTATTATTATTATTATTAAGAATGTTTTAGATTGCACTTTCTTAAAAAATATCTCTTCACAACTTTGATAACAACTGAAAAACTTGAAGAAACTCAGGAATGCCAGGTAAGAGGTGAACTGCACACTTTTCCTTCATCATATAAAAAATGAGAGGATGAGGCGAGTTTGGAAGACGGCGGCTGTGAGGACACCAAAGTAAGCAAAAGAGAGCATCGGCTGGGCTTTCATACTGGTTACAACTGGTTGAATATCCCTTTTAAAAAATTGACTGTGTGAGCAACTTTTTGGGGGTGAGCTATGGCATGGGAGATGAATCCTAAACCTTCCCTTCAAGCTCTTCCATCACACACCTCCTCGAAACATCCTTCACCTCCACACTTCATTAGAAAACTATCTTCACTGTGGAAAATACAGCTCTGGTGCCTTCTGCTCGATGCTCCAAACATAAAAGAAATTCCAAAAAACATCCCCAAGGCGGAAATTTATCTTAAAAACAATACATCACACTCATTCATGGAAAACAGGGTTCAGCAAACAGGTTTAAACCTCTGTGTCGACATTTAGGAAGAATAAACACACACAGATGAACACATGTAGGAACACACAAACGCACATCATTACCACGTCTCGGTTCTCTTATCACTGCAAATGTAAATTTCCATAATGGCAACCTGAGGCCAAGTCACACAACACTGCACCAAAGTCCCTCAACGCCTTAATATCACTGAGCAACAAAACAGAAACGAATCCTTAACCACAAAAAAACCCCAAAGAGTGTTAGAAATTGAGTTTTTTCTGAAAATAAAAACCAAAAATAAAGAAATTGTGTCACGTCAACGAAACTCCGTCAAAACAAATAATCACACCGTATAACTGAAACACGGCCCGGGAGACGACACCATCAAATTCTAAAACTTTAAATCACTCATTATTAACATAAAGTTACTTTGAGCAAATAATGGCAACTTGATAAAAGAAAAGAAAAAAAACTATAGGTTGCTCAACATGACACATCACAACTGCACAACAACAATAAAAACATCTCTTAGCCCATGCCATATTGTAGCCAACCAATCCGGATGATGCTTATTGGTTTTTGTTGCAGTTTTAACAGAAAAGCATAACAAATCCCTCTGAAACTGGCAACACTGAAGTTTCTTCAATTAACAAAAGTCACATGTTTCTGTGTCATAGTTTGGTCAGTGAAAAGAGGAACTGCAGTGGTCAGACAGAGAGAGAGAGAGAGAGAGAGGAAGGCCTGTTTTGTAGAACATACAAAAACAACAACAACAGCACAACCAACCCTCCTTTCATGATTGTATCATGGTTGGATTCCAACACCGAACATAAAGGATGGAGTCGTCAGACGCCACTCGTCAAGTTAAGTGGGTCCCAAGAACATCCCCCCCAATATGGGAGGTTAACAGGTGGGGTAAAGCTGGGGGGGAAAGGGAACGAGGGCTCAGGGAGAAATAATGCTCCCACCAGCAGCCCTTAAAGCTGCAGCTCAGTCTCCTCCTCAGCGTGTCTCTGCATGTGCACCAGCATCCCCTGCAACACAGAAACACCCTCCACATCAGGTTCTACAACCGAAATCTGCTTCTACATACTATAAAGACGATAAAATGGTGCTGAAATGTGTGAAATAAAAAACAGATTTATACCTGCTTGGAGCTGTTGCGTGCACAGAAAAACACTTCACAGTTTTTCCAGCGGCACTTGAGCGTCTGGCAGTTGGCACTGGTGTGGTCATTGGTCAGGTGCTGCTGCAAATGCTCCATCATCCCGAACACCAGCGAGCAGCCGTGCCACTGTCAACACGAGACGAATGATTATTAATGATCAGGGACCCACACAGACTGTCTGCATATCTGAGAGGCTCAAGGTGCAGTCAGATTTCACTTTACTCATGTCAACTGTCATCAAAGGTGGCAAACATGTTTCCCTGCTCCCTCTCCCTTATCTCACCCTGCAGCGGTAGTTCTGCATCAGGTTCAGCTTGATGGCCTGCACGCTGCCGTCGTAGCAGCCTGTGTAGATCTGAAACACAAAATAATGGGTCAAGATCTCATGTTTAAGCTTATGATCTCCAAATATCTGCATCAAAACTCAAAAGAGACCAGTGAATACTGAAATAATGTGTAGATCATATGTTATAGAAAAACATGGTTATGATTTCATCTAGACATGTTTTAATGTGCAAAAGCAAACAATTTACATTTGAGAGCCAATCAAATTAGTTTATTCTTTAAAAAGTTACTGTGCAGATCAATAATAATTGTACTGTAATGTCGCTAATATATTTTCTTGTTTCATTTCGCAGTTATAGCACTAGAATAAGCAGGACTCTCACCATGTTCTTGTGGATAGCCATACACATCACCATGTCCTTGTGTCCACCATAGACCTGCATCTGGTCATGAGACTGTAGAGAGAGTGACATGTTGAAATCCTTTCAGATTTCCTTTAATATGTTAAAGCAAAATGTCTTACATGCCCAAATTTAAAAGAGCAAACTGGCGAAAAGACTAATATTATTTAAAGACAGATTTTTAAAGGATGCAGACCTGTAGATCGTAGACGCGCACCAGTTTGTCCAGACAAGCGGTCACCATCACCTTCCCCAGGACGGCCACGACAGTAACAGCATGACTGTGGCCCTTATAGACCCGCACCAGCTCTCCTGTCTGTACAGGAGACGCAGTGTGGAGAAAATACATTGTGATGCATGTTTAAGTTTGTCAAACATCATCATTCATGATTCAAATGCACCACGCAAAGGGCTTCTCTTACATTTTTTTATTTTCAAGAAAAGAACTAGAATTTTAAACATGTAGAACTGTAACATCAAATCCTTGTTGGGTGTAACGAGATAAACAGGAAGACTCACATGGATGTTGTGTGCGTAGACACACTGATCGCTGGATCCACTAAATACCAGGTCATTGACCACCTGAGAGAGAAAGAGAGCAGGAGGAACAATGAGGGATGGAACTCTAAAAATGAACTGTCAGCACTTATTAAATGTGAAAAAAACATGAAAGGTTTGAAATAGGAATAAATATTCAGCACAAATGATACAGTAATTATCTTGACACATTTACCACAGTTCTCTGGTCTAATTTTTCCTCTTTCAAACTGTACATTATATAAATATAGATGATATAGCTTTTGTAAATTCCTGTGCTTGTTCCTTTGTTTGTCTGTGCATTTCAGTCCTCTCTATGTTATAAGTGAAATCTACTCCAACAGTAATGAAGCCTCACTGATTTTCAACTCGACCCACCTTCATGCAGAGCACAGTCTTGGTGTGTCCCTCCAGCGTGCGCAGCAGCAGTCCGTTCTTGGCGTCTCTCACACTGATCGTGCTGTCGTAGGAGCCGACCAGCAGGATCCTCCGAGCCCCCTCCTGCGACGAGGCCAGACAGCTCACAGCCCGCGGCCCGTGGCAGTCAAACACATCCATCTGCTTGTTTGTCTACAAATAATTGCAAAATTGAAATTAAATCCTCTGGATAAAGATGTCATTTGTTTCCACCTTTTCTTCTCAAAACTATCTAAAAACAGAAGAATATCCTAAATACATTTTATGACACTGAGGCACACTGCATGTCTCACCTTGAGGTTAAAAGTCACCACTGTGCCATTTGCCAAACCAGCGTACAAAATCTTCCAGCGACTGTGGAGGCAGAGAACTCGGTCTGACAGAGAGAACTGCTGCTCCAGTTCTCGTGTCTGTGGACATGAGAGAGCATCAACTGAGTTAAGTTTATCTGCCCAGATCAAACAGAAAACCACTAATAGTGAATTTCCCCACTGAAGGACGATAAAAGGAATATCTTATCTTATCTTAATTTATCATTGAGTACTGCAAAGATCATTATTAAGCTGATTCATCAGTAAAAGAAAATGAGTGTTTTTACCTTGAGACTGTAGCAGCGGATGGTCTGGTCACTGGAACCAGAATAAAGGCGATGATGCAGGCAGGGAGCCACGGACACCAACAGGCAGCTCACTTTGGAGCTGTGACCCTCAAACACACCAACACATTTATGACTCTGCAACAAGACAAAAACACTTCTGTTGGACAACTTTGTTGGTTGTTGCATTCACAGACAAATTAATGCAGTTGTGGGTTCAACAAAAACCCTGACGTCCTGACAAACAGCAGCAGAAACTCTTCATCAACACCTACCACCAGGTCGAAGACTCTGACAGTCCGGTCTCCTGAGCACGTGTACAGCAGCCCGTTGTGGATCTGCATGGCATTCACGGCTTCCTGGTGGCCCTCGAACACACCCTCGGTGGGCAAATCATCCTCCCCGTGGTCAGATGAAGCATCTGTGAAGAACGAAAGTCAGGGCACAGCTCTATGAATATCTTGCCCATAAAAAGTATTTGGGTACTCGAGAGTCTATTTTAACCTGGTCAAGGAGTTTAACAGTTCTAATTCTGGCTCCTCAGTCGTGGTATGATTTTATGTCTGGCTATACGTTCAAGACGACCAGAGGGCTCCAATTTCTCTGTACTGATTTTTCAAAGAAGAAGCTGCACTTCTCTCTCCAGCTGTCTTTTTTCATTATTGACAGATAATGCTGTGAATGGCTTCCATGAGAACATAACATTCTTATGACATGAGCAAGTGTCTGGAGGTGAACATACCTGAGGAGGTCTTCGTCCTCTTGGGCAGTGTGATGGCAATCTGAACATCACTGTGGGGAGAAAAGATGGAAATGATTAAGAGTGATTTTGCTTTTTGGCAAGTCATCTGATCCTGTCAAAGGTATTTTTTAACTTCAAGTCAAGAATGAACTGTTAGGGTCGCTGAATGTGTGGGTCCAGTCTCACCTCTCAGAGGATTTACACACATCCATGTCACTGGTGGACGTGACCTCGTTACAGGCCAGGCTCTGTGGCTCAGGTCTGGAGGAGTCTGGGACCTGGGCTGGAGGGGAAGCTGGAACCAGGGCGTCCATGTGGGGCTGCTGACAGGCTGCGGTGACCTCCATGCTTTCTTCTGAATCTAAGTTCAACGTGAGTTCAGCGGGCGCCACCTGGGGAAGTTCCACCATGTGTTTCAGGGACTTGATGTCTGCTTTCTCAAGTTTGACGATGGGAAACAGCAGCCTAGAGGCTTCTTCACCGCCCTCCGTGTTCATGTCACCGTCTCTGTCTTCTGAAGGCTGAGTGGAGGTACTGACCTGAGAGCTCCCACTCGGTCTCCTGCGTGGTCGAAGCCACCTCGGCCTCAGGGCCTCTCCATCTATCTCAGTGTCACTGCTCTCAGGCTGCTCTGTCCCTTGGGCCTTCTTCAACACCTTCCTCTTCTTCAGCTTCCTCACACGCTTCCCGCTCCTCAGTTCAGACGGAGAGGCAGGCATATTAAGGACTGAGGGGACTGCGGGGGGCTCAAAGGACGGTGTGGCTGCACAGTCAACAACAGTCCCCACCTCAGAACCCCTGCTGGCTGAGAGAAGCTTTATGGAAGCTTTGGAGTCAGACAAAGGGGTGAGACAGTTCTTCGTTGCCTGTATGGCCTTTTCTGTTGTCTCAGCCAGTCCTGACAAGCTCTCTTTGCACTCTGCAGGTTCAACAAAGTTCTCCCAACTATGTTCTGTGTTAGTTTGGTACAGCTCAGACTTTCTTTCAGGAGACTGCTGGAAATTATGGGCAGAATCTGCAAGAGTTTCAGATGCGTATGGATCAGTACACTGCAATCTTTTTTTCACATGAATACAAAACAAAAACTGAGCACTGTGAACACTGTTACCTGGAGGAGAGGCTGCAGCAGGAGGGACAAGCAGTTCTGGAGTGGTGCTGTGGGCAAAGTGGGTTATATCGTCCACAGGGTCCAGCTCTGAGCTGACACGCACAGGAGACTGAGGCTCCTGCTTGATAACTACAGGCATGAAGGGAAGGCTGGAAGAGGGAGGGGAGGCTCGCTCAGCAGAAGGACACGGACTGGGGGCAGCAGCAGTGTCCGTAACAGAGGAAAATGCAATGGAGGAGGCAATGTGCAGCTCAGCTTCAAATGAATCCATCTTTTCTTCTTTCAGTTTGATCTGAGGTGCTTCCTCCCTGCTGCCTGTAGAAAAATCACACAGCAAAAACTTAATTCCTATTTGAGTTTCAATGATATTTTCTGCACTCATCACAGGCCACTCTGGAAGAGAGCCTAAAGTATGCTGAGCCTAAAGTATGCTGTACATGTGCTATGACAATGTGTTATGGTCAAATAGTTTTGATATGAGTTTCTAGTTAGTAAGTAGTATAATTACAGTCGTAGTGGCATGTGAACCTTTCCATCTTTCACATTAAAACTCAAAACAGTTAAATGCTAAAAGTTATTATTTAATGCATATTATAAAATTTAAATTTAATGTATTTCACATTTCATACTACGACATGTCCATACCTTGCATCCCTTTAAGTAACTCAATGCGCCTGTTTCTCAGTGTGTTCATCTCTCCAGTCATCTGAACAAGACAAAATCATACAGGAGCCATCAGAAAGGGAACATTTCTGCTTGGATGTGGGTAATATTAGGGTGATTACAAAAATAAGGCTGAAAGCTATTACTAGTATCATTACCATATTTTTAGCCAGTCTCACCCACCCACACTAATAACATCATGGTTCTCTGAGTGAAGAGACCATCTACCCAGTTACATCGTCCATACAGTACATACAGTTAACCCTTTTAGAATGTTTGTAAGACAAACAGACTGTCTTAAGACTTAAGAGAACAGACTGTCATTTTTGGGCAGCCTTCACTACCTGAATAATAGGAATAATAAAGTAGCTTGCAAGACAACAAATACTTGCTAAGCTCAGCAAACTGTGGACATCTGCTTTAACTGCACTGGCCCCAAGACCAGGCAACTGTCCAGGAGAGAGTCAGCCACTCAGAGGGGGAACTCTAACACTGTGTCTTACACGTGGAAAACTGAGACACAAGTGTATATAAACACACACACACCAACCTGCTGTAGTGGATTCAAAAGGAAAAGTGTAAATGTAAATCCTTTTAGGATGTCCACAACTGAGAATATATTTTAGCACAAGACAGACCTCATACATATAAAATATGTGACTGGACCAAGAGATAAATCTTAAAATGATGAAGATTTTTTTTCACCTGCTGTTTAACCACCATGAGACGCTGCACCTCCATGTAGGCGGCCTCCAGCGCAGCACGGGCCTGGATCAGGCTGGTGTCCACAGTCTGCAGGGAGCGACTCAGCTCTTCCTCCCGCAGAGACACAGCCAGCAGCTGGTCGATCTGCAGACGCTCTGCACAGAGCACAAACGATACTTATGAACCATCAGTGGCTTGGCATAAGCTACCACACAACTCTGAGTTTTATGTAGTCTTCTGTCATCTTAAAATGAATTTAGCGGCACTGCCAATGTATTCCACTAAGGCCCAATGATGACTGAAGCAGTTAAATCATGCCAAATCATTCCACCAAAATCAGTAGAGTAACAATAATAGTAACAATATACTACAGACAAAGTCATATATTTTTTACTCCCAAAGTATCAGTAAAATGATCAGTGCACTACATAAATGTGACTTTGTTAATACAACAGTACTAATAGATACTAACCTTTTTTGGATTTGACCTTCCTTCTTTTGTTATTGTGTTCCACACAAGATGTCTCTGCACTTGGAACATCCTAAAAACAAGAAAGGAAAGAGTCACGTTCTGCTTGTTTATATTGCACTGTTTATAGGCTTTATACAACTATTTTTTTTAACATATGCAGTCGTGATCCTCAAGACCTATAAACAGGCTTTAATATGTAAAATTGGGTTCCCCATTGTTTTCTTACTCACCCCAGCTGCTCTTCGTCTCTTTCCTGTTCCTTGGCCGTCGTACTGCTCCGCCCCTGAACTGCTGTCCCCGAGCACTGAGTCAGACCTCTGGAGGGCCTTCACTGTCGCTGACGTTACTTTGTCTGGCTGCTTCTGTGCTTTAGCCTCAAACTGACCAAGCATCTGCTCCACCTCTTGCTGACTGTCTTTGTTCCCTTGAGCGCATATGGGACTGGGAGAAATGGAGGATCCCTGGTGCTCTGAACTGAGGCCTTCTCTCTCTTCCGTCTCTTTTGTCATCAGGGACGTAAGAGGGGAGTAAGCAAATGCAGGGGCCAAACTGCTCTCTGATAAGGAGCGTTTTCTTGAGCTTCCCGAGGCGGAGATGTCCATCAATGAGTCCCATTGGAAACCCTCTAACAGGGGAATGTCGTCTTCCTCCTGGCTCTGGTCCTCCTGGTCTAATGGCACCATCTCTATCCCAAACCTGGAGGAGAGTAAACAAACAAGACATAACATGAGATTGAAGTAGCTGAAATCAAAAATAACAGTGAAAGAGTGTCAATTCAAACTATAAATGTAAGATCAAATTTTCACCTTGGCATGCCTTTTCCTTTGTCTTGCTTCTTCCTGACCTCCTGATAAACCTGTTCCCAGTTCACATTGCGTCGAGACCCAGAAGAGCTGATGAGCTGCCGAACAGTCGGTTTGAGCCCTGAGTCTTTTTCTGTGTCACTTCTTCGTGACTCACTCAGGTTTCGCACCCGTCTGGCAATGTTCAGGTTGGGTTCGTGGCTACCAGTTTTGCTCTTGGTGCTGATATGTTTGGTCAGGTCACGTTTGAGGACAGGAGGGATGTCAAGTTTGGACAGACTTGATGTGTTTGACCCTGAGGCCAGCTGTGCTTCCCCACTTCTGGAGTTGTCACTCTCTGAGCTCTGTCCTGCTTCAGCGGCCTGCGTGGCTTCATCCGGGGCCACTGGGCATGTTTTCTTCTCCTCTTTCTTCCTGCTGTCCTCGTCTTCCCTGCTTGAGGCTGCAGGCTCTGAGCTCTCCATGGTAGAGGTGCTAACTTGCAATGATTGGAGAAACTGGCTGCTGTCTGAAGACTGCAATGCAGGTTTTTCTGGCCTGACTGAGTCAGGTACATTTGGTTTAGCTGCATTCTGCCTGCAGCTGTTTTCTTTGTTTACTCCAATCTGACTCTGTACATGATCCCTCTGCTGCTCCTCCACAATGTGCAGTGCCATTTCCACTCTGTTGTTTCTGGAGCTTTCCAAAGAACCTCTCTTTTCTAAAACAATCTGTCTAGCTTTCTTGAACGTTTCAGAGAGCTGCCGTTCTTGCCTTGACTGAAGGAGCCCAGCAGGTGGAGCCTGGGGACCAAACCCACTCTGCTTTGCAGCTGACTTTGATTGCGCATGTGCTTGACTGGAGGCCTTGCTGAACTGAGCTCTACTGTCGAGACCAAAAATTGAAGACATCTTCCGATCCTTATGTGGCACTGGCTTATTTGCCTTCGGATTGGAGGAACCAGATGCAGAGTTCTGGTCGCCGTCTCTCTGAGCACTGCTGCTTCTGCTGCCGCTGCTACTCCGATCTCTGGGTTTGGTTTTAGGGTTCGTTCGATGCCTCCCCTCCTCCTCCACATTTTGTCCACCTGAGGACGACTGCCCTGGTTTCTGTTCAGGTCGAGACTGCCTCTTAAAGGCACTGGTTTCTGGTGCCTTGTTTTGCATCTGGGTTTTGGGGATTTTGGAGTACTTCTCTGATGAGTTTGGGTTGGTATCCTTATGGACTACAGATTCAAAACCCTTTGTGACTGGATAGGGTGACCAGCGACAGGCTTTGTCCAGCTTTGGATTACTACCAAAGGTCTTGGCACTCTTATTACTGTTGTGGTCCTGTTCTGCTGTTTGTCCCTCGCCATTCTGAAGCCCATCACCCTGCTGACATTCCTGGTCATTGCCTGCGTTCTGAAACTGGGCAAAAAACATGGGTGGAGGTGGATACATAGAAGGAGGCCCCACGAGGCTCAAGGGTCGGCCCCTTTGTGGGTTCTGGGAAATATTGTTTCGGCCATAGACCCCGTTACTACTGCCGCCGTTGCTGAGCCAAGGCAGTCTATTTCTCTGATTGCCAAAAAATGGACCCCTGTCCCACTGCTTGTTGCCCCAACCTCCCTGGTTATGAAAGCTTTCACCAGCAAACTCTCCAGATGTCCATCTCTGAAAGTTGGGAGGCTCCTGAGCATGCCAGGTGGCACTCTTTCCCTGTTTACTGTGATGCCAGGGTCGTGCCTCCCCTGCTCTGGCATTATATCGGTTGTTCCTGTACCAAGAACTCTGTTGACTGGATCCACTGAACCCCTGTGACGGCTGCTGCCAGCCACACTCCAGCCGGTAACGCCCCTTAGCTTCCTTTAACCTCTGCTGAAACTCCTCCTTTCTCCTTCGATCCTCTTCTTCTTTTGCAAGCTTCGCAGCAGCAGCCTCCTTCTCTTTTCTACAAACAAAAGACAGATATCTCAAAAAATAGCAGCAGGCAGCCGTTTCATCAATGAATAGACAAATGTGCAAATAGGAAATTGTTCACAGCACATTTGCAGCACATTTGAAAAAAATCAACTTAAAAGGTGACATAAAATATCAAAGTTGTGTTCACAGCTTGTTTCTCCTGCCCCTAAGTGACAAGAAAATTAATAATGCAGGTTTAAGTTTCCTTGGCTCCAATGGGAAACTGCATAAAAATTATTCCAGATACACTGGAATCTGTTTTATAGTACTAAAAAAATTCCAGTCAACCACATCTCTTGGCTCAGTGTTGTCAGATGTCAAGGACTGATTCACGGTGTGACCTACAGTACTGACCTGCAGAGGGATCATGTGACAAGCTGACAGCTGAATGCCAGCTTTTGCTTTCAACAGTCTGGACACATGTTTGTGTTTTTACAATCCTAAAACCACAATAACATATCAAAGGGTGATCTACAGGCTTTATTGCAGAATTTAGAGTGCTGGAGCGAATGTGTTTTAATATTTCTAGAGATCAGTAAACTTGAGACTGCATGTGTCTGAACTCTGTGAGTGCAGTCATGCTTTTTTTTAGGCTGCAGTCCTGACATACGACCCCTGCCGCAGTTCAACGTGAGGCAGCAGCTAAAACAGGACTCTGAGCACCACTGAGCAAAATATGACTATACATGGCGCATGTACACACAAACGAGCACCTTTACATTCGAAGTTAAATCCCTTATACATTATAAACATAAACTAGCATTTAAAAGTTAATCAAAGAAATCTTGTAATGGAAATATATTTTATATTTTAAATTTGTTTTTACTAAAAAATGTGCAAAAAACCTTTCATATTTACACACAAACAATTCATTAAACAATTTACATATGATTATTATTCTGTCAGCACAAAAGTTAGTAACACCAAAAAATGTGTGTAATAGCAAGACTGTCTTACCTGATCTGTTCTTTTCTCTTCTCAATCAGATCCACCAAAACCTGATCAAAGTAGTCCTCCTCGTGGTTGTTCCCAGCATGCTTTTGTTCTGCAGCCTCCACATTCTGCTTGTGCGTGGGACTGGAAATGTGGCTGGCATAATCAGTCAGGCTCACCACCGTTACCTTGCACACTCTGCACTCGTGTCCGCAGTCCCTGGGGAGGGAAGGCGAGAGTGGGCGTTCAATCGTTCCTTCAGGCATTGCTCTGATCTAGTCTGGTCTTGTTTTCTCGCCTGCAGAGCCTGTGACAACGTACTCTGGCTCTACTTTCTTACTTCAAAGTCAAAATAAAATAAGGAAAGGAGAATACTCGACAATCCTTAGAAAATAACTTGTCCGAATTCTCTATCAGTCACAGATCAGGAGGTAGCTAACTTATAATTTTCTCTTGTTAAAAAAAAGTTAAAATCTTTATCTTCCTGATCTTGTTTTCCTTCCTTCAGCAGGCCATGGGTGGAGGAGCAGCCAGGCTGGACCCAGGCAGCATGCTAATCTAGCTGTTTATGTCCGGCCACCACGTCCAGCCATGCAGCACGGCAGTGGGATGCGTGGAGCGAGGCACGGCGCCCTCAGCCTAGTGGGCTTTCATGATGGTGTCCGCTGCGCTCTGAGACTCTACAGAAGGCAATGTCTGTATTTGACCTCACGCTACTCTCAGAGAGCCAGGACCCAGCCCCCCTCTGGGCCAGCATGTGTTATTAGAACAGGCCTGAGCATCCTGCCAACCAATCCCATGCAAAGCCTTTGTAACTGGAGCCTTGTGCAGCTGCTCATAGCCTCCGCTTCAAAACCTCTCCCAAGTATGTCATCTTATGATTCTGATAGGCGCAGTGACTTTGCTGGCTCCTTCTCAATTTCTTTTTCAAATCTGTGTCATGGCATGCTGCCATTTTCTGACCTCTCGTGCAGTTGGCAAACTCATTATCAATGAGATAGGGTTACTTTTTCTTTTTGACACATTATTTCGCAGCTACGGTGGTGGGGGTAATGCAACCTGAATTAGTAATGATGAATCCCTTTGCTGGAGTTACAGTTTGTAAGTCAGCATTGACCTCACATAGAGCTGCATCAAACTGTATCTAAAGTTAAGCTTCGGCCACATTCTTGGACACGGTTTTCTAAATCACCACGCACTCTTGTGAAACTGTAACGTTTTGCAATATTTCCAAAAATGACCATTTGCTACATAGTGTTCATACCAGCCAGACCATCACAATTAAAAGATGCCATCTTTGCACATCAGTGTTTATATGAAATCCCAGTAATTTAGCAACAACTCAGGCCTAAATCAGAATTTGCTCCACTCTAGATTCTTCCATCTCAGCGACAGGGCCACATACTTTTAGTAATCTACATGGGAGTCACAAGATAGCCAGTTGCCTTCTATCGGTCACGCCTGTTGTTCCGGAGAGATTGTGTCTAAATATATATGCCAGAGTTGAGACAGCTGCCCATATATCCACTTGCCCGATAAGTGTGATGAACACGTGCCTGTGTGCACACGTGCCTCATGACCCAAATAGATTTGGACAAAACTCTTGAAACAAAGTCAAAACTTTGGCATTAACATTACCAATTCATTTAAAAATAGTGTATTGAGTAAGATGCTATAATAGTTTAAACTCTGACACTAAATATTCATATATTTATGTTGTGACCATGATTACTAATCTGTATGCATCCGTGATTGTTTTGCAAAAATCAATGTGAAATTTGGAGTCATCAGATATAACTACATGATACCTGTGCATTTTGTGTGTTTTTGGAGAAATGTAACAACAACTCACCGGCCTTTGAGCTTCTCCAGCTCACGGTGGTGCAGCATACTTCTCATGTGCTCATCCATCTCCTGCAGATACAAAATAAAGATTTTCCTCCAGGAATCCATAAACTTTTGTCAATTTCCTGCTATTTTCCTTGTTTACTTAGGTGGTAGATAACACTTTATTAATCCCCTAGAGGGGTAATTTATATGTTCCAACAGTGCAGGACACAGGTGATTGAGACAGAAATGTCACTTTCCAAAAAAACCAAACAAACAAGCATGTATCTCCAAGTTTGGTGTTTTTTTTTTATTTTTCTGATGAACTGAAGAATGAAGTGTTCCTGAATGAGAAAACTCTCCTACTCCTAAGCTTTTTTTAATAACTCTTCTCATTAACAGCCACGCCCCACCCACAAAAAGAAAAATGTACATCATGTATAAAAAAATACTGTGTTAAGGTATAATAAACCTGTATAAAGTAATTAAAAACAAAACCATGTCTAGATTAGTAACAAATCCTAACAGAAAGCATATCCGACATTTCTGTATCAATTATTTGTTAAACCCTTAATATACATTTCTTCAAACAACTTGTGACAATAAGGTGTAACTCCAGTGTCCGTGTGTGGCCTGAGCACCCGAATGTATCAAATGTATCAACGTAAATCATGTTTGAGGGTGAATTACCTGCTTGGAGGCGTAGACTGTTTCACAGAGGATGCACTTTCTGTCTCTCGCCATCTTGAACACAAGTGGAAATCAGCCCATTACTGTCAAAAGAGAGCATTTAATGAAGTAAAAGGACTCATCGAGCACAAGTTACAAAGGACAAAGCAACATGGTTCTGTAAAACTATCCTGAAAACTAAATATACATGGTGAGTGTGCTTCAACATTAGTTGGATATTGGCTATTCAAAAGTGCATGTACTGTATGTTTATATCTGAGCTCTAAGCAACGACTCTGACTCATCCAACCAACACCGCCGAGGGAGCTCAGGCTCCTTTTCTCAACAACGACACCTAGCTATTCAACAGCATGCCTCAGAGCCGCAGCCTAAATGCCAGCACAGGGTTCAACCTGGACGCTGGTCTAATTCCAGTCTGCTGATTGAGCAAGTGTGCGTCCAGGAGGCAGCAGGGCTGTGGCTGCACCAGGGCTATGTCTGGACTTGTTTAACATTCACAAACAGGGTGAGAAACTAACGCCAGGCACAAGTCAAAGGCTGGTGAAGTCACACCTGTGGCTGGCTTTCGATGCCAACATCACCTTCACAAGATGCAAATGACCAAGTGGAGACCCTGTTCTGTTCTAAAATGTTGCTGATTTATACATTTTGGGATAAATAAAAAGTTTGTTTTTTCTTCATAATTGGGAAAACAACTGTAAAATCTGGAGTTACAAAAAGATAAGTACAACCAGCAAAGTTGTGTTTCAGGTGCAGGATGAAGTAAAATAACTAATGAAGAGGAAAGATGTCTGCATCCTGAAAGTAGCTCCAGTAATTGATTTATTTATCTATGCAATGTTTTGGCCATTTGGACCCACTTCAAGCAACAATCTAATGGGCAGTTAGAGAACAGAACATCACTAAAGAGCTTTCTCTAACTCAAATCTGGCTGTGACCAAAGACAAAGATTTGACACAAATAGAAAAACTGTCAGTCTAACCTTCCTCCAGCCAACATGCGACAAGACTCTGATGGATATTGATTGGCTCAGAACAAGAAAGGAGGAACACTTGGCTTGTTAGAAAATAACTCTAAAATGCTGTTACGAAATTGGCATTTTGGCAACGTTGGTCTTCACTGGTTAAAAAACAGGGAAAAAGAAGAAAAAGTTTCTTATGTATTTGACCTGATCCAGGCTAATCTGGCCAAAACATTGTGCCTCAGACAAAAAAAATCTACATGAGGCTTTGTTCTTAGTTTATGGCAGAGCCTTGTTTCCATTTGTCTGAGGCACAAATGTCTTATCTTTATAATACTGACTGACCAATCAGTCAAACAGCAAAGTTTAATACAGAATAAGTCCAATAAAGACCATATTACAGGTCTGGAGATCCCATCATCCTCAGTGGTTATTAGGTCTATATTCTGTTTATGACATTATGACAGGCCTCACAATACCTCCATCATCATTTCTCATCACCCCCGAAGCACCAGAGGGCAGTTATTTATAATATTAGTATGATCCATGGGTCATATTCCCTCTCTAGGGGGCGGCAATGTAGGACAGTGCAAGACAGCAAATTCACCTCTAAACACTGATATTAGCTATTAATGATGTTTGTGGACAGACATGGACCAGAGGAAGATGTTTGCTATAGGATTAATTTAGAAAGTGTTCCTCTGTAAGCCTCGTGCATAAACAAGGACAGTTGTCTTTGGCCTGAGAGTTGAGAGATCATTACAAAATAGAACTTTAGTTTCTATGCTAATTAACATTCAGTGGTGCAGAATCAGAAGAGTCGATAAAACCACGTCTGCACAAAGCAGTTTAACAACAGGGGCTTGTTCAGTTAGCATGCTAACAGTTTAGCTGGTGCGGGAATTAACAGCACAAGTTGTAAAATATGAACAGTTGCAATGACAATTATATCAAATGTTACGAATCAAGTAAAGTGAGTCAGCTGATACAACAAGTCTTACTTTACAGCTGTGTTACAGTTAAAAACAGCTACAGTATGACCAACTAACAGCCAGCAAAGGGTTGGGTCCTTGTTTGTTGTTAGCCTAGCTGTTGCTATTTGCTCAGTTATATTATCGTGTCTGCCGTCGTGTCTCCATAATAACTGGATGGAAAAGCAAACAAGAAGATCAGCAGACATACGAACTATGACTCCTGATACATCGATGTTAAATTGAACTGTTTTAAGTTGGAGCTACAACCCAGTTAGCTAGCATGTTAACGAGCTAGCAGCAGCATGCTAGCTAGCGACTCCAGCGCTAAACCTCTCCTGTAGTTCAATGATTCACCAATATTAAAACCATGATGTAGTACAACTAAGACAGACTGTGTATACATTACAAACGCTGACTCTGGATACCTTTATAACATCCAAATGTGTGTGGGACTACAGCATTTTCTCTTCCACCGCTGAAGCTAACAACATCCTCCTCGTCCCCAAACTGGACTACAAACCAGGAGGCGTTCAAGAACATCGCTGTTCAGGAAAAACGAACATCGAGTTCAGTGTTGGCTAAAATGTTTAATCTAACCGTGCAGTTTTAGTTCGTTTTTACACGTAACACGAGGCAGTAGATGGGTATTAGGAGGATATGCTCATTTATGTGTTTACCTGGATACATGTTAGTTCAAGGTTAAAATTGATAATAAAAACAACATATTGTTTATATTATTTGTTTATCTATCTATTCCTTATCAAATTGAGAAGTTTATGGTAGGATGTGTGTAAATCACATACTGAGATTTTGGGTTGTAAAATTCAGGCATAAAAATATATTTTTATTTTCCAAAATATCGAAAAACACAGAGTGTGGGACACAACAATGATCAGCAACACAATTAAGACATAGATTCAAGTAAATTTGAACAACAATGAAGACATTGATACATTTTTGACATTATGTTAAAATCAAACATAAACAACAGTAGTAAAAGAAAATGCAGCCAAGACAGATTTAGACTAAACACTACAAAAATAAACAGCAGATCACTGTGATGGAGGAAATGTAGTTCCTGGTAATCCCTTTATAGTTATCCATATAATTATAATGCTTCATGACATGAGTGTGATATTTTCTTGAAAAAACAAAAAAAATAACA